>OMNW01014311.1:10419-26822 GCA_900303245.1 Selene dorsalis
TTTTTTTTTTTTTTTGTCTTCATCAGAGCAGAGCAACTAATATAAATGTAAATGGTCCGGTGGTTGTCCAATGCACAGCAATTCAGAACCAGCAAAGGCAAACAAACTGAGAGAGGCACAGATAAAGATTAGAGACAGATGAGCGAGTAGTGAGAGACGAGCGGAGAGGAAGAGGAAGAGAACTGAACATCCACTGATGGATTAAATCTTAATTTTTAAAACACACACATGCATGGACGTAAGCATAGCTTTGCACGTTTGTGTGTTTGAATGCCTACAAGCACACGTGTTGGCACGGTAAAGACTCGTGATGTTTATAGGCAACATACAGAGAATTACATCAGTTAACAGCAATCTAATAAATACAGCCAAGGGAGCCCTTTAAATGAGAAGCTCATGTGGTGAAGATTTTTTCACACTCCTAATCAGTTTAATGGTTCGTTTACAGTAGAGAGGTGTATTTTCATTTGAAACTAGAAACAATTATCTGATTCTGCAGCCGCTCTTGTGTCATTTTGCCTCAGAGAGCTACGGACTCAGTGTGACTAGGTGATGGAGCATTAACAGCAAGTGAAGAGCTTCACTTGCATATAAAAAAGACAGTAGATGATAATTCAGCACTGCACTCTGTGTCTCTGACAGTCCTGTTACATCAAATCAGGATTATATACAGAAAATAGACAGATACAAAAATATATAGACTCTGTAGTCATTACTGCACAAGTGCTCAGTATTCATGGGTTGGGCCACACCCATCCTTCAACCCAGGCTTCATTTGGTGTCAACTGCACACCTGAAGACCGTATTGAATCACAAAATCTTACTCAGATATGAGTAAAAGACCAATCAAGGATCAATTGATTTATTCACTCTGATCCCTCAGAGAGATTTCCATCCACCCTGAGATGGGTCGGGCCAATCGCAACCCTGTATCTAAAGACTGGTCGTGTTTAGTATTTAGCATTTTCGTGAACAACCAAATTGCTGCTGCTTTTGATATCTATAATCTGCTGTCACAACACTATTTAACAAGCAACTAGATTTATACCATTGGTGTCCTGTGTTATCAACAAGAATCGGTAAAAGTCTTAAAGGTGTTCTTGTTGGTCGTATTTGATTGCGTCCACAGATATTTTAGTCACATTCACAAATGTGAACTGGCCTGATGATGCCAGGACCAGGGTGGCACAAGATGAAAACAACACCAGTCCAGCTCCAGAAAAAGACTGGACTTTGTAGGCAGGCGATTCATTGGACAAGCTGCTTGTTAGGATACAATCCAGAGTTTACAGCTGAGTGAGTCAAAAAAAGAGGAGTAGACTAATTTAGTCACAAAATTGAGTTTTTATCTAAAACGTTTCACTCATTTTTAAATTAAAATGGTTTTACAACAATCACTCAACCAATTAAAAGCCGATTCTCCAGAGACCTAACTATTGATGAACGATCCACTCACAGCACGTCTGATTATCCACCCACTGAATCTGCCGCATGTCACAAGCAAGTTGTTGATCTGCCTAACACTGAGTTGGCAAATAAATCATTATCTACGACTTCAGAGACTATAACTCCTTTGTTCATCAGCTAGCACACCAATCAACCACAAGGCAGTCAAAGGACAAGGACTCACACACACATATCACTGTATAACACAATGGTCTGAGGACTTGTTGACAAATACTGATGCACACAAACATAATCACATCAGCTGTCACGCACACCCACGCCCACACCCACACGGATTCACAAATTGACCCATACTCATTTTATGATTGACCAGAGATTATAGACCAGGTGGACAACTGAGAGGGAGAGAGTACGAAACATTGGTGAAAGGAAACAAGAGCTGTGGAGCAAACGACAGATAACCTGGAGAGTTTCTAAATGAAAACCACACTTCTTCTGCAGTAGGAGATCCCATCTGCCTCAGTAGAAGCTGCCCTCGGGCTCCGCTCCAGTATCGGCTTTCCCTGCGCTTCCACCATGAAGTCCAGACCACAAAAGCTGCAGAGAACTGAAGCCTGCAGGTCTGAACATCAAAGTCAGGATCCAAACTGAACCATTCACACTTGCTGAACTACATTTGCCATAGTGGCGCGCCCCATGTGTTTCTCTTAATGTCCTCCAAAGAGCGTACTCTCTCAAATCACACTCAAGGTCCATCTGTGCTCCTGGGGGCAAACTTAAAGCAGAAGTATTTTCTTTTTATACATTATAGTTTTACACAAAAGTGCAGAGGTGGATACACATCTGTATAATAGGATTACCCTACAGGCGATGCATAAACTAATCCCACACTCAGACAGAGAGGGAGACAGAGAGATGGAGGCTGATTCATACATGAGACTTGGTGAGGAAATCATTCTCTCTGCTGGTGTAGCCTCACATCTGGGACTTTACAGAGGTATGAATACAAACCCCAAACTGTGATAACCATCTCAGCTCAAATCTATTTCGTGCAACAGTTAGGCTCAAAAATCATTACCGTGCACACAGAAGTCCCCTGACTGTGAGATAAAGTCCTTAAACTCATCACAGATTTAGAAATGCTGGGACAGAAACACAGACCTGGTGTTTTTTTTGACAAACGGTGGCACTAACAGTGACGCGCAGTCTGTTACAAGCGCCTCACACCAATAACAGAAACTGAAGAAACCGCGGAGTTTCATTCAGGTGCGATGCTGAATGAGCGGAGCGCAGATGCGCAGAGTGGGGAGATGATCAGTGACTCATTCATTCACAGAGTTAACACCTCGCCCGTTCACATCTCCCTCACACTGTATCCCCTCGGGTTTTATGAATGATCCGGTGAAGGGAACAAAAACCATCAGATTAAAAGAAAACCTGATGTCTCATTCACCTGTTTTACCAGATGGGGCGAGTTGGCGTGTGGCTGCTCTGGATCGCGATTACGCATCGCTGCGGCGCACAACGAGAGAGATGTTCACAATTAATCAAACTACAACAACCTTTCCAGAAAATAAAAGAGGAAGGTGATGATGATGATGATGAAGACGAAGAGGAGGCGTGTGAGCAGGGCACTTACAGTTGTGGCGACAGGCGCCAGCTCCATGAGCCGGTGCGGACTGATGGAGCTGATGTTCCACGGCGTCCGCGCGGACGGGTCCAGCGTGGGGATGCCCGGTCCGATCATCAGCCTGGAATCCATTCCCAGTCCACGGTGGTTAATGAGAGGAGGTTGTGCGCGAGCGAGGTGAGCGTGATGGGTGTCAGTGTCGAAATGAGGTGGTCTAAGAGTCCAAGTGGGCAGTTGTCATCGCCGCCCTGCTCTCATACCCCACTGACAGGACCACTGGTGGAGCAGCGGCTGTGGAGGGGTGGCAAAGAAGTGCGCGCGCTCTCTCTCTCTTTCGCTCCCTCTCTCTCATTCTCTCTATCTCTGTGTATGCGTGTCTTGTCCAATCCCTGCTCCGGGGATGCCTCTGAGTGTGTCAGTAGGTCTGTGCGTGTGTGCACTGGTAGAAATGTCATTTGTTCTGTTTGTTTATTTTACTTTAAAGGGGAACAGTGGAGCAGTGTTTCTTCTCATGTCAAAGCCTCTTTTCATTTTCATTTCCCCCACGCCCTCTCTCCCCTCTGCTGACTGCTAAGTGGGGAACATGAACAACACCATCAAGCAAAGAGGGATCAACACAACAAGGATTCACCCTTCAGTCTGAATCACACAGGGACTTGCATGGCTTGTGTTATCTATTTACAGGCTCTTTTTTCCCCCACTGTCTTCTGAGGCTTCAGCTGAGAATCCAATTTTCATCTTGCAGAAATCTTGCTTGTGCATTTGCATAATAACAGATAAAATCTATATTTATCATATTGCAGGGACGAACAAATGGAGTGTGTTTTATTTGTGCAGAGAGAGGCATTTGATTTTGAGTGGCGAGCGTGCTCCTCTGTACGTAATAAAGAAGGAACAGGAGAAATGGATTGATAATGGAGGGATTAAAAGTATTCATTTCTGAGGTTGGACTGGTCACATCATCACGAGGCGTGCAGTGTTTTTCTGCAAAAGAAACAAAAGGGCACATGAGGACATAAGAATATGAAATCAACAAATATTCAAACTTAAAGTGAAAGTGTTGCGTTTTCCACACGTGATGGGGTCCAGTCTGAGTACAGGTCATGGTGGATGACAGGTTGGTATACCCATCAGTAGCCAGTTGGCTAACCAGACAGCTAGCGCAAACAAAATCCTTCAGCAGTCGGCCAAGCCAGTCAATTAATCAGGTTAATCCTCTGTGTTTACTTTCAGCTGTCAGACTCAGAGTTGTGCCAGAGTTTCTCTTCAAAAAGTCAGAATAGGCCCAATTAATCGTACTGTCGTATAAATTGATTCACATTTTCAGTATCTGAGTCTTCTTGCCACCTGGAGCATCATGAGAGGCGTGTGGACACCAGCATCACACTGATACAACAGAAATGTGAGCAGATGTCTCGGCTTCATATCCAGCAGGTACAGAACACCATTAATATCCATTTGGAGCCACCTGATTACAGTAAGTCCAGTTTACAGCCATTTCAGTTCTGGATCTTAAGATGCTAAATGTACAACTGTGTCTGCAAATTGGTGATGGGCCTTTTGACTTTAGACAGTTACCTGCTGCAGACAAAAACAACACTATAAAACAACCACAAAAAAAACAATGAGCTTAAGGCTTCACCCTACAGTAACTCATGTCTGCATTACAATATTGATTACAACCTATAAAGCACAAAGATATTTTACTAATTAATATCAAGCCTTGCATTGTAACGCTCCCTTCTGTTATTGAGTTATAGCAGTGAATAATGGGCAACACTGTTTTTACAGAATTCTTGAGTTATGGCCAAAAGTATGTCTTGTGAGGTCACGCAGATCTTGTCTTTGACCTTTGACCACCGCCGAATTACAGTTCATCTTGGAGTCCAAGTGACCATTTGTGCCAAATTTGAGGAAAATTCCCTTGAGACATTTCTGACATGTCATGTTCACGAAGGACAACCTGCCAGCAGATTTCTTGCAAAACTGTCATAAAAGAAAGTCCACATTTGTGTGTGAATCTGTGGCTGTAAAGCTGCATGCCATAATGTTTTGTTTAGTGCCGTGTGCCTAAATCACAGTCACAGCCACTGGTAGAGATCAAAGATCATATATTTGAGCACAACTACACCACTGTCTCTGTCTCATGATTCCTACAGTGTGTTAGCTGATTTACTACAGAGGAAGGCAGAGCGAACATGTTTTGTATGTGGATATAACTGCTCCCTGGTGAACAATAAAACACACCTTTCATCTCTGCAGATCCAGGATGACATGTAGCCGAAAGCTCTCTACCCTGCGGACTAACACAACGCTGATAGAATAATGGTGGTTTGTCAACAGAAGAAGAACGATGCAGAGGAATTTAAGCATGATCATCCACCAGTTTTTATTCCTCTGGAGGATAGTGAAAGGTCTCACAATGCCTACTTCATGTATGACGTAGCACCCTCGCTTGCCTAACCCCTTCTTGTTCGCCTTCCTCCATCAGTTTGGCTTTTGTGCACCAAGGCAAACTAACCCTTGACCTCATAACCTATTTTACTGTTTATATAACACCCTTTCTGTAGCCTTCGGTTTTCAACACTATGTTCCTAATGCTCCCTAATGCCCTTTAATGCTACATGCTACAGCAAAACCGCCTCCTCGACTCCCTTAAACCCAATCAGGTTAACCCACCGCTGAAATGCTGGGTGCTGATATGAGGAAATTCTCGGAGACAGCGACTTTAATCTGGTGGGAATTTAGTTTGTTGGGTTTTTTTGTTCTGCAGAAAAGATGTGATTGGTTACAGCAAAGGTAAGTCACAGAGTCTTGTGTGCAAAGACTATCTACAGCTTCTTCCAGGCTTAGTCCCTGGGCACTTCAGGGCTTTCTGCTTTCCTGGCTCTCTCACAACACCTTACTACTAGACAACATCTCCACCATGTATCCTGACAACCCCCCCCACACCACACACACACATACACATGTTTAAATGTTTAACCTCCATCCTCTTCACTGAACTCTCTAACAAACAAACACATCCTTCCTGCATGGATGTTGTGTATTTTTGATTTTAACGTGTGTTTTCATGTGTGTGTGTGTGTGTGTATGTGTGTGTTTAAAAGCAACACGGCCCTCTGGCAGCTTCAAGACCCAACAGGTCCTGTGATGGGAATTCTGGCTGATATTAAGAGGATCAGAATTTCGGTCTGGCTTAACACAACAGTAGCATTATACAAACAACACAAGTACTACTAAGGCCAAAACAATACCACTCTGTGTGGTATGACCCACCTCCCCTGACCCCCATCCCACACACTCTCACTTCCTTCCTCCATCTTACTGATTCCTGTTCAGGTTAAATAAGGTTGTTTTTCCATCCCAGGGTCCTACGTCATCCACGCAGCAGCTCAGAGTTGAGAATAATAATTATTAGTTTCAAATCCAGTGACCCAGTTCTCAGTTAAGAGGAGCTGATATGTCTGGGATATTGCAGACATGTTTGTTGTTGTACATGTCAATAAATAATGTGTCAACAGCCAAATGTCTATTAAGCACCAGTCAGAAAAAGTAAAGTGTAACACAGTAAAGTGCACACAAACAGAAACACTGCAAATATTTAAACTAATGCAGAACAAACAATAAATAACCTTGGTTGTGCTAAATATCTGGTTAAGGTGAAGAAAGCCCACAGACGTATCTACGCTGGAGCCTGGACACAGTTGCCTGCAACAGGGCCTCACAAATGTGTTCCCTAATTGAGTATGATCAAGGTTTTGTGCCAAAGTGTTACATGAATGCTCTGATCTGATTCTGTCCAAAAGCCATCGGATGGGGAAAGGAGGGTGCACAAGAGGAGGAGGACCACAGGGGGGCAATTAGCTACTGCTGTATGGCATAATGAAGCCAAACAATGTGGTTCATGAAGTCAAGTGATGGTATTCTTCTAGATATGTTGTTGATGCCAGTGTTATTTGGAGAGCCGCTTGGAAAAGCATAGTATCCGAGACCTTGAGACAAAGATGACCTTTGTTTCCCCATGAAATCAAATGTTCACTAACACACCTTTACGACTCTGCAGGAGGTGCTGGGGGAACTTCATCAACAACTAGCAAACCCAAAGAGGTACCTGAGAATAAGAATCCATTAAAACTGCTACTGTAACCAGTAACCCCTGTGCATCTTCAGCTTTAACAATGAGTGCATCCAGGCAATTCATAAGCTGCTTAAAGGCCAAGACATGACGCATGTCTCCTGAATTATCTCTGTTTTCCAAGAAGTAACAAGAATAGAGTCCTTTCTCCCTGCTCTGTATAGGATCTATTAAATTGCTCCCTTGAGCAAAAGTTTCTGTCCTCAAACGAGAAGGGCTGAATGCCTTTTTTTTTTTTTAACACTCTTGGGGTCACGGACCGGCAAACTGGCTAATAGCTTGTTTTTAAACACAGAAAGACAACATACAGAGGTGGACAGCATGTGAGCATGTGTTAATAATTTTTTTTTTTTATGTGACAGCTGAGGTTAGTGTCATTTCAGATAACAGATGTAACTGACATTTAGAAAATCTGTATCAGTGTGGGATTTCAGGTCAGGCTGTGGGACTAGTATCACAGATTTTCCTAGAAACGGCATGTGGGGTCAGTACATTGACATATTCACTGCTATTTGAAATAGGATGAAGCAACCAGGCTAACAGACTAGAGAGAGAGAGAGAGAGAGAGAGATACACTGAAAAATAACAGATGTAGGCGACTGTATTTTCTTGCAGAATGAGTCCTGTACAGCATATTAGTTGATTTTATGAGTTGGCCTCTGTTAGCTGACATTATCAAAAAAGGACCAGTCAATAGCCATGTGAGCTCTGTTGTGTCATAGATGAAGAGGTGCTTTGAACTAAATGCCCATGTCAACATATCACAAGGACAAGACTACTGATATTCTGATGTGTAGCATCACACATGTAGGCTCTAGCATTTATACCATATTTACTACTTGATAGTTTGGTGTAGCTATAATTTGCCAACCTTTGCCTATAATTCTTTGGTTAGCTCTGTTAAATGGTCCCATCCTATCATACACGTCACGGGGGCATGAAACTAAAGCACACAGGGTGGCTTTATTCAGCTGTGTTTCTTGTGGTGTGCTTTTATTGAGCTAACATCTGAGATTCTGTAATCACATTAAAGATCATAATGGATTTAAGAGTTGAGGACTTCCAATATGGCCGCCATTTATTGTGTTGAATTTCCACATGCTGTCTGTACTTTTTTGCTGTAAGATCCAAAGTGTGGGGAGGCAGCTGTATAAGCTGTGACATTTCTGCAGCACACATTACACGGTATTCCCAGACATGGTCTAGGTAAATATTTCCCCTATTGGAGTCATATAAAAACACCTGTGACAGGAGAGATGTAGTAAAGACACACCAAGGCACACATAAATCCACAATCATGTTTCGCCAAACAAGCTGAAAACAGGGATAGCTCCTGTTTCATTCTGAAAACAATAAGCAACTTTTCCCTTTTTGTTCCAGGAAATACACAGGAATTTCCCAAAGGTGGTTTATTGTTGGTTTTGTGCTGCTAAATTTGTTCACTCATCAATTGCACCTGATTGTCCAAAATGCAAAAGTGGCAACATATGTTGGCACTGGAAAAAGAGGCTATGAGCAAAGACAATAAAGACTGAAATATCCATGTTTAATTAACTCAGAGCCAAGAATTAGATTATAGGATAATTAAATTATCTTTGAATTTACATATGTAAAACGCCCAAACGGTTACCACATCATTCACACGTCCAGGAGAAATAAACAAACACAGCAAGAGCAAGTGATGTGGAGGAGGCTGTAACTCCTGGAGGATGAAGATCAAGACCCAAAACATCTTGAATGAGGCACCGACTGCCAGGGGACACGGACAGAGATCCAAGGGCATCCAACTGTCCAATACAGAGAGGCTCAGTGAAAAGAGAAGAGGGAGGAAGCAGAAAATAGGGGAATAGTGAGAGAGAGTGAGGGAGAGAGAGATAGGCACACAGCCTGCACGCTCATGTGCTTGAGGAAATAAACAGGCAGGGGATTAGAAAGCTGCTGTGGTTATCAGAAAGTTTACAGTAATTTCATTGGCAGGACCACATCGACTCTGCACTGTCGCCTGCGTACCAGGTTTGTGGTTTCATGGAGACTGAGACTGACCAACCAATGGGAGAACAGTAACAGGTACCAGACTCGGAGTAATCAAAGAATAAGCCACTGATAAAGATAAAGGTGATTTTGGTTGCCTGTGCACATGACAGTGAGCTCACACAAATGTCATTATATGAGGAATTGTTGGGTGTGTTGTTGGAGACTTCAACGCTACAAGAGGTAGAAAGGATAATTAGATTCCAAAGGTCCAGAAACACACTACCTATAAATCCAGCAGGATCGCTTGCCAAGCACTAAGTCACAAAGGAAGAAGGACAGTTATCAACAAAACCAAACCTGTGCTCACTTCAGATGATGAGCCAGATAACCATGAAGTGAAATAAACCTACTGTGTGTCTCCTCCTCATCATTACCAGAGTTGTGCATGAATGTACTAAAATGAGAATGCTTTATCAAGTTGTGGATCTGTATGCCACAGGACTACCAACAGGGCAGGACCTCTGCACCACCTTGTGACAATGCTATGGTAGTGCTCACAACTATCAACACTATCTGAAATGACTGTCACAGCTGTGGAAACATTAGGCAAGAGTAGCTGTTGCAGGTGACAGACATGTCTCTTTAGCAGAGATCAAGGTCAAGGTTATCTTTATTTTCCCCACAGGGCAATTTGTCTGCGACTGGATACCAATAGACAAGCCAAGGAGCCAAGCTGCTAGCAACAAGCTACCTGCAAACACTGACATTATTATGTCCTCTGGTCAATTTATCAAAAGTTCAGATGCGCTTATAAATACTGAATAGCGGTAGCCTACTCTCAGATAAATGGCTCCTTGTCCTGATTACATAAAACATATACTGTGTTGGCCAACGTTTAACCCTCTGAGCGGTTTGTCGTTTAAGTTATGAGAACAGTGATCTGATTAAGTATTGTACAATTTATACTAATGAGTAATTGGACATCTCTTACCAGCGTTAGGAGGGATTTTCATAGAGCAAGCACTGTAGATTTCTAATGTTCCAAGTAAGCAAGGCAGCACTCCAGGGAGCTGGATTAACATGAATAATTATTAGGACAGATGAAAGTGAATTATAGGGCTTTCTGGTCATGCTGGCAAGAACTCTGCAACCCCTCTCTGGCATACTGGTGCGATATGTAACAGCTATTATAAAACATTTCCAGTGTATTCTGGTCACACCATGTTGATCAAGACAATATTAAACAGTAGTAAACTCGAGTTGGTCGTCGTATGTGTGAGTGTGTTGCTATTAACTTGGTTATGCAAAGGAGCTGGCAGAGGCAACAGGTACAGCCTAACACAAGGAAGCTGCTTTGGGACCTGGAAATGATCCAGACCAACCAGTTCAACAACATACCAGCACCAGCGGAGTCTCTGGAAAAGTACGGGTTACGTAGACAGAATTATCTGTTCTCCTCCATGTCCAGACAACCTTTCACTTTGAAACTCAGTTTAGAATTTGCTTCATTTATCACCATTGTTGTAAGAATATGTGCAACAATGTGATGATGGCATACTAATTAATCAGATGACACCAAAAATAACCAAAAGCAGAAATAGGTCAAATGGAAAATACAGCACATATGATGACTGACATATATGCAACATAAATCCATGGAAAAATATGTTTGATTGCACGACATAAACAAACAAAACAAAACCGACTGTATGAGAATAACAAATGTAATGTTAAGGCACACAGTCACCTTGGAAAATCAAGAATACAAGTTGATGAATCACCAGATCTTGTGGTCTTGTTACTGATTGATGAAGGAAGGAGTTGGCATAATAAACAATGACACAGCGTGAGGGCTACATAAAGTGTTGAGCTCACTCGGTCAACAATAAGACATAGAAGGAATGAAAACCTATTAGCAGATTTCCCTCTTCAGAAAACATGGAGAAAGCTACAACTGCCAAAGGTGAGTCGATAAAGAAACTGTGATTCATCAGCAGGATGTGAGTATATTTTCCTTCATGTTAATGTTTCTGTCTCACTGTCTCTCTGTCAGAGCTGAATGCAGTGATTGTGGGATCAAAGGGCTCACATAAACATCTCGTTGGAAACATAATTCTGGGAAGAAATGCATTTCATACTTTAGATGCAGCATTCAACTGTGAGAGAGGAGAGGGAGAAGTATGTGAACGAAGAGTCAGATTGGTCCAAACCCCAGGGTGGCTGCGAGGATATCAACCCTGTGATACAGCAGAACTTTTCAAGACAGAGACTATTCTCAGCGTCACTCTGTGTCCATCTGGACTGCATGGCTTCGTCCTGGTGATTAATGCCCAGCAACCATTCAAAGATGTCCACAAGAAGGCAACAAAACAACACATGGAGCATTGTTTTGGTGAGAAGGTGTGGGATCACACTGTGGTGGTCTTCAGTCACAGAGGTGACCTCAACCACGAAGCCTTTGAGGATTACGTCAGAAAAGAAGGGGAACCACTCCAGTCACTTCTGGAGGCCTGTGGTAACAGGTACCATGTCTTTTGTGTTGACGGCACAGACAACAGCAAGAATGTCAGACAGCTGTTTGAGAAGATTGACAACATGGTGGCAAAAAACAGCTGTTATGAAATCGAGAGCACACGGATACAAAGTGTCCAGGAGAGGAGGAAGGAAGTGGACAAAAAAGCCGAGGAGCTGCGTCTGCTGTCACAACAAAAAAGGAAAAAGCTCAGAGGTCTCCTCAGTGGTGAGTTGAGTTTGTTTTTGAATTTGAAATTTATTTTGTCATAAAATCTTAAATATTCTTATTGGTAATATTACGGGTGTCTCTGAATATTGGACTATTCGACAATTCAATTTGGAGAAGTCTGATTCGACTATCAACCTCGTTGTCAAATCGTCGCAAAATGTGGTGATGAAAAAAGATCGTACCATTCTGAATATATAGGGGTGCTCACTGCTGCTGAACATCTGATTATACATTGAATTTCTTTGTTTTCTAATTGTTTTCTAATAGAACCAAAACCTCATCTGAGGGTCTTGATGGTCGGGTGGGTGTTGTCTGGGAAGAGTGCTGCTGGTGACAGGATTTTAAACAGTGAGGTGTTTAAACCTGATGACAAAACACTGAAAGTCTCAAAGCAAAGTGGGGAGGTGGCTGGAAGGAAGGTTGTCATCGTGGATACTCCTGGATGGTGGAAGTTTTTCCCAACAACATTTAATCCTCCTGGCTTTAAGACTGAGATTTTAGCAGGAGTGTGTCTGTGCTCTCCATCACCAAATGTCATTCTGCTGGCAGTGCCACTTGACACATCATTTAGTGATGAAGAAAAACGAGTCACATTGGACAACATGAGGATATTTGGACACGGAGTGTGGAGACACGTTATTGTGCTATTTACTTTTGGAGATGCTTTGCAGAACAAAACTATTGAGCAACACATTGAAAGTGAAGGGAAGCCTCTCCGCTGGCTGATTGAGAAATGTGGGAGGAGGTATCATGTTCTCGACAACAAGAGCAAAGATGATGACCAGGTTATAGAGCTGCTGGAGAAGATGGAGGAGATGGTGGCTGGAAACTGTTGTTTCAACCTCATTGAAACAAATGATCCACAACCTGAGGGAGAGGAAAGTGAGGAACTGACTGAGATCAATGATGGGAGCACAGCCAAACAGATAAGAGAACAACTCAACAGCAGGTGGGATCACAAGAACTGGCAGGAACCCCGTCAGTCCAAAGGAGATGACAGTATGGATATACAACCAAACTGTAAGCATCCAGAGACACTGACAGATCAACTTAACAGTAGGTTCTGAATTTTGTTTCATCCTCATGTATAATTATCATTATTGTATTTGTTAATCAGTTAGTGAAGACGAAGAAAGGCTCAAAGATTTCGAAGGAGATGAAGAAGACAAACCAGAAAATGCAGATGGTGCAAGATCTGACTCTTTGGGCATGTTGAAGGGATTGATGGAGAAAGAGTGGATCAGACGAGAGGTGCCAATGGAACAATTCTACAAGTTATTTGCAGGTGAATTTATATAATATCTAAAGTAAATGCAAATACCTACTGTCTTGTTCAGTTTTGTAATATTTAAACATTTTATTTTCCAACACAGTCAAAGGGTCCATCTCTGAACCAGATTCGGATCGACTTCGAGAATCAAGAGAAAAAGTATTAAGGTGGCAAGAAACCTGTACCACTTCAGGCTATGGGTCAGCTTCAGCCATCAGCCAGGAAGCGGAGGAAGAGAATGGAGGGGAAGAAGAAGAACACTAAGGTTAAAACCGTTTCATATGAAAGACACAAGTCATTTACTGCACTTCGAAAATAATTTAACTGAAAACTATACACATTGTAAGAGACTAAACATCCTGAGGCACTTTTAATGATATGAAGAGACTTCAATCATGTTTCCCTGACGTATTCACTGAGGGATGTGGTGGAGAGATGTGCACTGAAGGTGGTGGAGGCCTTCTGGACGGCTCTTCTCTCTTTGCTGCAGGACGGAGAAATATGGCAGATCCTTTGTACCTTTAGCCATCAGGCTTTTTTGATTTTTCTGCAAATGGTGATGAGCTGACACACAAATGAATTTCCCTTTGGGGATTAATAAAGTAATTCGTATTCGTAATGTATTGTATCGCATCGTATTGTAGAGGCAACTTATTCTGCACTGCAGAACCATTGCTAAGGCCTGCAGAAAATAATGAAGTACAACTTTGAAATGTTTTTACAGTACTAATAAAGCTGGATCATATTGATCAAAGGTGGAGAATTGTTTTCCTGTTCTTTTTCATACTTAAATAAAAGTTTACAGCACAACAGGTGAGTGGTGGTGAGCTGGCTGCTGCCTTGGCAGAGTTACACTGATTACTGGAGAAAAGAGGAGGAGTAAATGCAGAGGCTGCAGGTAAGCACGCAAAAACAAAACAATCCGGTAACTATGACTGAGGTCAAAGAAGACACAGCATTCAGAGACTGAATGCAGTTGCAGGGTTAAAAAGGTGAACGTTTGACTGATTATTGGCAGGCCACCATGCATGACAATCAGTCTCAAGAGAGAGAGAGAGAACAGTAAAACCAAAACACACCCATTCAAGGCAGCAAGTTAACACACACCCACAACATGGAGTAAACAAACCAAGGTCTACATACACTCACCACATAAGTCACATATTGCTGATGTAGTTGTAAACTATGAAACTGAATATGAGCAGCTATGATGTCAATTAAAGATTTCATTGGATGAAGCAAACAAGCAGCAAATGAGTTTCATGAAACCAACAGCTGTGATTTACAGTGACAGCATGGAACGAGGAAATCAAGACGACAAGTTTTATCTGACATCTTGAAAATATGCTGTTGGTCCTGTTACTGGAAGGAGGGAGTTGCAGCAATGAAAATATGTGTACGTGTGAGAGGTACATTCAGTGTTGAGCTCACAAAATCGGCAACAACAACAAGACACAGAGAGAGAATGAAAACTTATTAGCAGATTTCCCTCTTCAGAAAACATGGAGAAAGCTACAACTTCCAAAGGTGAGTCGATAAAGAAACTGTGATTCATCAGCAGGATGTGAGTATATTTTCCTTCATGTTAATGTTTCTGTCTCACTGTCTCTCTGTCAGAGCTGAATGCAGTGATTGTGGGATCAAAGGGCTCACATAAACATCTCATTGGAAACATAATTCTGGGAAGAAATGCATTTTGTGCATTAGATACAGTATTCGGCTGTGAGAGAGGAGAAGGAGAAGTATGTGAGCGCAAAGTCACACTGATCCACACCCCAGGGTGGCTGCGAGGATATCAACTCTGTGATACACCAGACCTTCTCAAGACAGACACTATTCTCAGCGTCACTCTGTGTCCACCTGGACTGCATGGCTTCTTCCTGGTGATTAATGCTGAGCTACCATTCAAAGATGTCCACAAGAAGGCAACAAAGCAACATATGGAGCATTTCTTTGGTGAGAAGGTGTGGGATCACACTGTGGTGGTCTTCAGTCACAGAGGTGACCTCAACCACGAAGCCTTTGAGGATTACATCAGAAAAGAAGGGGAACCACTCCAGTCACTTCTGGAGGCCTGTGGTAACAGGTACCATGTCTTTTGTGTTGACGGCACAGACAACAGCCAAAACGTCAGGCAGCTGTTTGAGAAGATTGACAACATGGTGGCAAAAAACAGCTGTTATGAAATCGAGAGCACACGGATACAAAGTGTCCAGGAGAGGAGGAAGGAAGTGGACAAAAAAGCCGAGGAGCTGCGTCTGCAGTCACAACAAAAAAGGAAAAAGCTCAGAGGTCTCCTCAGTGGTGAGTTGAGTTTGTTTGCTCTTAGAAATGTTTATTAATGTGAAATCCGTAGACTTTGGATGTTGGTCATATGAACATTGAAGTGGCATTAGGGTAGGGCAACCTGTCAGTCTTTTACTGTGGACAATGATCTACTGTTCAGATGAACTGCACGGATAGCATCATTAAAAGGGAGCTACATATAGATATTCAAATGTAAACGCTCTTTCACTGCTTAAAAAAAAAATCACAATTAGATTAATTTCCCAAAGCGTTAAGTCCAAGTCAAATGTGAATACCTGTGTGATTTTTTTTTTTAAATAACATGGAAGTACCCTAGAACAAGAAATGTCCTTTAAAATTATCACATTTGTCACCACTGTTTTCAAACAGAGCTAAAACCCCACCTGAGGATCTTGATGGTCGGGTGGGTGTTTTCTGGGAAGAGTGCTGCTGGAAACACCATCTTAGGACGTCAAGTGTTTCAGTCTGGGGAGAGAACGATGAAAGTTCTCGCACAACGTGGCGAAGTGGCTGGAAGAAAGGTCGTCGTGGTGGACACTCCTGGATGGTGGAAGTTCTTTTCAGCAAAATTTACCTCTGCAACGGTGAAGACTGAGATAATAAAAGGAGTATCTCTGTGCTCACCATCGCCAAACGTTGTTCTGTTGGCAGTGCCACCAGACACATCATTTACAGAAGAACAAAAAAAAGTCATAGAGGACAACATGAGGATACTTGGACACGGAGTGTGGAGACATGTTATTGTGCTGTTTACATCCGGAGACACTTTGGGGAACAAATCTATTGAGCAACACATTGAAAGTGAAGGAACTCCTCTCCGTTGGCTGATTGAGAAATGTGGGAAGAGGTATCATGTCATAGACAACACCAAGACTGCTGATGATCAGGTAACAGAGCTGCTGGAGAAGATGGAGGAGATGGTGGCAGGAAACTA
>OMNW01014312.1:0-17636 GCA_900303245.1 Selene dorsalis
ATATCTTTGTTCCAAAGCCGGGCGTCTCGTTGCTCCAGATGTTTACGTGCTTTGATCAACATTGTTTTGGGGTTGAGGCCCAGCGTGTTTGTCTGGAGATCTCGGAGAGAGAGGAAACTTTTTCCTCAGCAACGCTAATTATTTTTCCATCACCACTCCGTCACCAGTGAGAACTCCTCATGTCCACGTCGCCTCTCAGGCAGCAAATAGAGCATGTAACACTAGGACAGCGTAAAGCTATTGTTTGCACAATTAATGTTGTGCAGATAGCTTTCTTTCCTCAACAACTTGCTTGTGAATTTAACAAATATTACGGCGCGATAGCATTCACACGTTAACGATAAGATCGGCTCTTAAAGTTTGTGCATGCGGAGGTGTTTGATTCCTGTCCAAAATGTGCATATGCATTTAAATCAAATGAAGTAAGCAATCTTTTTAATCAGCCATTTTCTCTGTATCAGAGAAGTGCAGAGTTCCCCTCTGTTCCATTTGGGACCAAATTGTCAATTGGCTGACATTATCTAAACAAGAAATATTAAAACTAATTAAAGAAATGTCTCTGTAAAATCTTGATAAGGCTGAGGTTATTTTTTTTTCCTTCCTCTCTCACTCTCTCTGTGTGCTGCTCTGTGCTCTGTTAGGAGACTTGCCACAGGCTTGTCTGAGCAGAGGAAGTTATGAAACTCCTACTGCCATATCATTTGCACAAGGAAGTTTCAGCCTGTTCCTCTGGCTCTGTTGACTGGAGTCCATAAAACAGCTTTATTAAAAATGACACCATTCCATGTATTTGCTCAGTGGCTGCTCATCTAGATTAGGTCACATGTTGCTGTGTAGTGTGGCCAACAATAGCCAGAGTTTATGACAGATAGCAGCTGTCTGGGCTGACTGCGTTGTGATAACATATTGCATACTATACATCTCCAAATCTGCAGCCTTCTCATCGTGATAATCTGCTTCTGTTTTCAACAGAAAACTGTCTCGACCACAATTCAAAAGCAAGTCTGTGCCGTTCCAATTTCCTGTAACCAACTGCACAAGATAGTAAATCATGAAGCCGAAGTGACATGGCAAACGCTGTACCAACTCAACAGAATGTGAGGCTTGTTCTGCAGAAATTGTCGTAACACTGTTACTTTGTATTGCACAAGCTGTATACTTGAGTTAAATTCTTCAGTGAGGAAATAGCCCCCTATTTCTCAACCAAAGCATAGTTCCATCTTGATAAAAGGCCTAAAATCTGTACAATCAAGATAACACAAAAGCATAACACAACCATTGCAAGTGTCTGTAACGTATGTTTGTGCGCTCTTGCAGGCGTGCTTGTGTGTGCATGCCCATGGATGTATAACACAACACCACACAGGGAACACAGAAAGGGAGGGGTGAGCATTCAGAATTATGTTATGGCTGCCTCCTGTTTAGCTTTTCCCAGAGCCCCAGGCGACTGGAAAGCATCAAGGACACCTGGGTGCGACTTTATTAAAGTATGAAATGAGAGGTCAGTGACGCGACGGTCCCACACATGACATCCTGCTGCTGGCCCTTTCTTCCCTGCCTCCTCCCCTCAGCCCAGGGCTCTGATGACTCCTCTATGAAAGTCTGTTTCATTAATCCCCCTGAGGGACCCCTCAACTGCTCTTTCTGCCGCTGATACAAATTTAATTCCTGATAGGTCTGTTAGATGGAAGCCGCGTCTATCAAGGCTTTTAATTAATGTGGCACTACTCTCGGTGTATCGCAGTGTTTATCTGAAATTCATGACCAGGGCGAGGACGGACGGGATTGTTCAAAGATGGCTTGTTTTCCCTTTTTGGTTGAAATGTGAATTTTAATTAGACACGATTGTTACTCTGAGGGGTTGTAAAAGGGGGCTCTGTGCTTGTTACAAGGAGGCATGTGTGTGCATTGTGTGTGTGTGTGTGTGCAAGGTAAAAGCAGGTTTTATCTATTCACTTACTGTCACACCTTTTCAAGGTGTTTATTTTTCCTTATTAATGCTCCTGTATTTTGAGGGAAAACAATGTTGTGAATAGGTTCAGGAAACTACCTACAAAAGTGGAGGTGGCTAAATTCTTTGGGCTTCACTGTAAATCCAGAGGCTGACAATGGGCTGGCCCGACAACTGTTTGTATTGGCAGGCTATTTCCAGCCTAATAGCTGTACAGTATCATTGTCAGCCCCTTATCGTGGCAGGCACAGCCCTTTCTGACACACTGACACCTCAATGGTGTATGTGTTTGCGTATCTCGTGTGTATGTTTGTTGCACTTGTTTGCATGCGTAGATCCACACTGGTGAATTATATGAAAGTCCACGCATAGGTTTCTCAAAATTTATGTACGTATTCATGTCAAGCTGTTTGTCTAAGAAGGAGATTGAAGTGACGAGGGTCAATTAATTTTTTTTTCCACCTCCTGTTAGCAGACTTGCCCCTTAGAGTGCGAGTGAAAAGTGTCACAGAGAAAAGGAGAGATCATGAAAAGCCCATCTCCGGCTGTATCCTCACTCTCTAATAGCAAGGACGGTGCCTTGAGATGGTTCTGATGGAAGATTATCATTTGCACAGCACACTTGTTAGTACCATCCTTATCCCTGAATCTCATTCGTGCTGAGGCTAATTTGTATGCTGTCCTTAATGGTTGTGTTTGGGTTAGTTCTGAGTAGCACAAAGCCTTTAATTGTGAGGTTTAACATTTTGCAATTAAAATCTCCCCTCATTGCTCTGAGGAATGAATGAGCCCTCTTTGATGTGCTTTAATCAGCCAAGATGTATTGTAGTTTAAGAAGCATAAAGATGCCAGATACATTTCTGATTTTAAATTGACACACTCTTCCACCTTTGAAGATGATAGTTTTTTGTTTTTTTTTTTCCACCGCTGGCTTAAAGCAGCGAAAGCTCAGTCCCTTGAACCCCACTGTCAGATTCTGGGGCACAGATCTCTATCTCCTATTCTAAAGTGGCCAAACAGGATTAGCAAGAGGAGCGCTTCTATTTCACCAGGACCAAGGAAGCGTACACAATGATTCACCAGAGCTTGACTAAAGATCTTAGATGCACACTGTGACTGTATCAGCTGTTATTTTCTCACCTGTTAGAGGGGCTTTTACACATCCCCTGTAAGACATGCTGATGTGATCACAAGAACATTTTTTAAAAAGCACATCCCAGTACTAAATTCTTGTTGAGGTGTTTCGATTTTCTTTGTGTTGTTTTATTGATGATTTCTGTTGCGCCATTAGCAGATGCTGGAGAATGCAGATTATTGTGCCTCTCTCCAGAGGTGTACTTGTTTTGCCGTATTGTTGTTGAACAAAAAACCTCATTAAGATCAGAGGGAAGAAGAAAAATATTCTTATTGGAGAAAAAGAGGTGGCAGTTTGATGAAGGCTGATTGGGAGCATCTGGAGGCTGTTTTCAGAGGACGTACCCTGAGCGAGCAACCCTGGCATTTAAGTACGGCCGGCTCCTAGAAACTAAAAATCTCCCAGCAAGCAAATTAACGGGAGCAGGGATTTGGTAATAATGGAGGTTCTCGGCTTTTGTTTCACCGTGACAGATGGACAGTGTGTGCTCAAATTGAATTTGGCTTTAATTGCATTGTGGCGTTTATAATTTATCTGCTCCACAGATTTTGTTTACAGGTTTATGGGGTCTTGAAATGCGTGTTTGTTCTCTTTCCCTCTCTTCTACTTTTCCTCCTCCTTTTCTCTCTCCCTCTTTCTGTGTGCGTGTGTGCGCGTGCGCGTGCGTCCGTGTCGGCCAGATCCTTTTTCATCCTCCACTACAGCAGGATAAAGGACACTGTAATTCTCTGAGAGTGTGGTGTTCATTACCGTAGCAGTTTGCCCTCCAGGGTGAATGTGTTCAATAAGCGAGATTGTCTTTTTTCCAATATACACTTAAACGGTATAAGATTGCAAATGTAAGCTCTGTAGCGCCCGTCTGCTCCAATGCTCAATGTTCAAATCATTTGGATCACTTGGATAGGTGAACACAATATAATCAAATATCTCTCCTTTTGAATAACTCCTGCTTATGCACACAAGGACATGCATGTTAGCACAGAAGAGGGGCACCCTGGCACATACGCAAGTGCACATACAAAAACAAATCCATTTAGTTTCCTTGTGCAAGGGAAAGAGCCTCCTTCAGTTATTTCCTCCTCTATCTCTGCAAGTCCACATTTCTCGAAGTGCTTTTCTATCCAGGTGGTTGCTTCTGTCCTTCCATGCAAATAGAGGCAGATACTTGAGAGGTGGGGAAAAAAAAAAAGTTGTTTGTATTTCCTCAGCAAAAGACTAAGCACAATACATCCAGCCTGACATGCAAATCTTGACAAGCTACTCTGCGATAGAGTGATTACTCAAATCTCATTCTGGACACGTATATAAAGCCCGTGCTTTGTCTCATTAATCTGCGCAGTATTTTAGCTTTCTCTTTTTTTTTTTCTCTCTCTTCCTCTTTTTTTTTTTTTTCGCACAGACCTCCTGCAGCATCTCGCAGTGGTGATAAAGATTATATGCTTGTCTCCTGCTCCATCTAGCTCTTCTCTCCTCTCCTTATCCTAGCCTCTGCCACCCTCTAATTGATGCACCCCTGCCAATTTACACTTCAGCCCTGGCTCTGACCCCTATTAACTACCTGGCCTCACTCTCCCAGGGAAAGCACTGTGTTCAGGGAGAATCCTCCACCCCCAATCAACTCCTCTTAAGACTGCCGCTAAACACATTTTCATACTCAGCCAGTGAGAGAGAACTCCACTTCACACTCTTTGCCAACTTTTATCTGGATGAGTGAAAAGGATAAGCCCAAGCTGTGCTGTTTCCCTAAACACACCACGGCAGTTTATCATGGGCAAGCCTCAGGGTCACTCGACAAAGGTTATTTATTTATTTATTTATTTTCCCGTCCTCAGATTACTGTCCTAGTAACACTGCACCAGCCACTTGTCATTGTCTGTTTTTCACTTGTCCTAGATCGGGAGTATTTTGAGGAATGTCCGCTCTGTTCTCTGTACCTGGCCCAGAAGTCAGCCCATGTGGGTTGTGAGAAAGAAAGAAAGAGAAAGTAATCTGTGTGCTTCAGCAGCAGCAGCAGCAGCAGCAGCGTTCGAGCTGATGTGTCTCTATCAGCCACGGCTTATTTGTGGTGGGCTTAGCCTGGCATTCCTACTCTGGGTTTCACTTGACCTGATGTTATGTCATCATAAACGTTCTCCGGGGGTCCAGACTCTGTGCTGATTAAAGGACAGCAGATAATCGTGTGTGTGTGTGTGTGTGTGTGGGTGGGTGGGTGTGTGTGTGTGTGAGAGAGAGCTGCTCTATGTTTATATTTAGATAATGTAACCAACTGAAGTGGACATATTTAGAATAGGAATAGCTGGGATAGGGACACTTCAGAGGGGTTAGTCAGTCACGTAGTTGCATTTTTGAGGCAGACATGGTATGTGTGCAAGGTAATGAAGTAGGGAATCATTCTGTGTTCTTTATTAACAGTAATCACAAAGCAATTGAGGCATGAAAAATGAATTTGTTTCTTGCAATGCAGAACACTTTCCGAACACACACGGCCAACTTATTAATTATACAGCGCTGTTGAGCTAGCAGAATAATATTTTTAAATGCTGTCGTGTTTTGTGCACTTAATTGTAAGGTCCTGCACATGGTTTCTGCCCATTAAAGTTGAAGAGAGAAAGGAAACCTGGCAGTTAGTTTTAGCTCCCCTCCCTCCCACCAGATCCACTGAGTAGCATTGCGGCTGTTTAGCCACTTTTCTCTGGGCAAATTGTTTTTGTGACCCATGGAATGTTAGAGGAAATGCTTCTTTCTCATTGGCGGTCCCCTGGGTGTGGAGGCCATGGCCCCTGTCATCGGCCCCAATGCACTCACAGACACACACGCACGCACGCAGACACAGACACACACACATATACACCGGATCACTCTTTGCTGGAGGAAAGCAATCCACCACAAGAGAGGGACCTCCAGGCCTTTTTATAGCACCAATACTTTCCCCTCAGACTCCCAGACGTGACATCACAACAATCAGAGATCATTTTCACTGGTATCATAACCACACACGGACACATTGGTAGACACTTACATTCTCTCTCTTGGTTTCTTCCTGTATCGTTATTTACCCTCTTCCTGTCTTTTTTGTTTAGCTTTCAGTTTGCGTACAGCGTTACCATTAATTAACCCGTGTTTTGCAGAAATAAACAGACATCAGATTGCGTTCTTTCTTTTTTTCAGCTCCCTAAAAGGGAAGTTAAAAAGTAATCATGACCAGTCCCAATTCGAAAAGGATTTCCCTAGAATGTGCAGTGAAATATGCTCCTCAGATCAATTAAGTGTTTACAGCCTGTAAGAATAAGCAGCACAATAGAGAAGCTGTCTCTTCTGGACCCCGGAGGCTACCATAGCAATGTTTCATTAAGTGCACTCACTCCTGTGGCCCCCTATAAACACACATTAATTAAGGCACACAGAAACACAGTCTCTGAGCTTGCACTATGGTAATGATGATATGACCTCAAAAGGAGAGGTGCACCAGGGGTCAGGGAATAAAAGCAGGGAGCGTTTAATGCCAGAGCTTGGCTGATCTGCAGAAACACGGTCTTAACTGGTCCAATTCAAATTAGGCCAAGATTTGCTTAATTGGCTAATTTAGATGTGCATGAATGTAGATTCGTTTCCAGCAGTGAGTATGGCTTGGGTGTGTTTTCTTCCCCCATAAAAATAATGATGGGGGTCAAGATGACAATTTTCCCTATGTCAGCAGTCAACGCCTGATATAATAATTTATATACACTGACAAAACGACCCAATAACAATAAACCGATGGTCTTTTTTATTTTCATATGAAACTAGGAAAGTTTATTAGTTATTCTTAGGCTGCCAAACAGAATTAATAATCATATCAACGCCAAGCAGATCTCACCCAGATGAACGTATGTTCTTTGACACGTGAGACTGAAGATCTCCAGAACCAACCAAGAGCTAGGTTTTTAAACCCTAATACAAAACTTACCCTGTAGACATGCTGCAGCTGACCTCAGAGCAGCCCTTTGCTCATCCCTCAAATCATTTTAGTTTCAATAGCAGTGACCTCCTGTAGACAGTTTGGGTAGATTTGTCAGTGGCAAATGGGTGCCATCAATATGATTCCAAACATTGACATTTTCTTTGGTGGGCTAAGTGGAAAGCCCCAGCCCATCCTCTCAAGATCTGCAGCTAGAGGCCAGAGGGCTGGTATCCATCTTCGTAACAGTGACTATGTTGGAGGAGGAGGTGAAGGAAGAGGAGGCGAAGAGATGGAGGGGAGGGAGGCAGCATGTCAATGAGCCTGCCCAGTGTCACTGAGCACCACACAGAACAGCCATCTGGAGAATCAAAGACTCCTACCATCTGGCTGCCTCACCCACTCTCTACCCCCACAGAATAAGAATCAACCAGATAGTACTTTGCTGTAACACTCCTTGGCCTTTTGCAGAAAAAAAGTCAGGTAAAACTACATTCAAGTAAAAAAAAGAAAAAAGAAAAAGAAAGGAAAAAGACAGCCTGTCAACATTCAAAAACATGCTAAAGGAAACAGGTTTTTGATTTGCTGTGTGTACACCTTGTTTTTTCGGGGCTGAGGATGTGAAAACAGAATTGACCCTCATTCGTCAAGCCATCACATGTTAAAATCAGACTTTAAAATGAACATATGCTCATTCCACTGCCAGCCTGATATTTACTAATTCCGTCTTTGTCTTACGCTTTAAATCAGTCGAACATCTGCTGAGAAAACACATGTTCACTTTAGACCTACAATATGCATTTCAATTATACATGGGGAAGTTTTGATACAACCGTATATTAAACATCATCCCTGCACTTTAAAACAGAGACTGAAGAGAATAAAGTATAATTTTTTTCCAATCATATTTCAACATAGAAATTTCATTTTAAATTCTCAATTGCTGATATTAAATTAAATTCCTTTTATAAGCCAGCACTTTTCACATGTGCATAATTTAAGGAAAGGCTATCTGTAAATGACTTCACACAGGTCTGAAATTGTAGCCTCTAACTTTATGATGTCCAACAATGATTTTAATGTAGATTAACAGAGCCTTTTTTTAATGCCTAATTCTTTGCAGATATTACAGCTGCATGAGTCGTCTCTCTTAAGTTCTACTTAAGGAGCTTGAAACTGTAACGTAATGAAAACTCAAAGCTTGGAGGAGTCCTCTAACATTGAACCAGTCTTGCTGACTGGGCCTTCAAAGACTTGAGTTAAATTATGTATGCTCTGTAAGTATGTATTTGGCAGGAAAGAGTGGGGCAAGGAGGAGGGATGAACGCTGAGAAGTCGTCAGCCATATTCCAAAATGCCATTTCCGTGTTGCTGAGGTACCATTGTTTACAGGGCTTTGATGGAGAGGTGCCCTGATCGCCACTAGCTGTTTCTCTCCCTCTCTTTTTCTTCCCACTCTTAGTTTGAGAGAAATCTCCTGACGCTGTAAAATGGGCAATGATGACATATGTGGATGCAGGCCTGTTCATATCTTTGTGGGGCCTTTAGGGAAATAAATATCTGAGAACATTCAGTGAAATGAAGCTCACTCAATAAATCACCATGACACAATAAACACTTCTGGCACATGAGCACCCCCCTACCCACCATCCCCTGGTGCCCAGCCCCCTCACACACACACACACACAAACACACACAGTCCCACAAACACACACAAACACACACAGTCCCACAAACACGTACACACACACACACACACTCTCTCCCTCCTCTCAGACACCACCTACCTCTCCCCGCCTCTTCTTGTGCTACCAAATGGTGCCTCCCCACAGGCCAGTAAATCAAATCCCAGCACAAATACAGTGGGAATTTATTTGGAATGGGCTTTTGTTCTCTTTAACGCCTGATTGTTAGGCCGACTAGGTCGCATGATAAATTTTGAGCAGGTTGTTTCTGTGCAATAGTTTTGTGTTTGTTGCCCCTTGTTCCTAACATGAATCATACTGCCTTTTAACTCTGCTCCTTTGACCATTTACACCCAGTGCAGATAATAGCTGTTTAACTGGAGAAATGCAAAGGAAATTGCCTCACAAAATCTATTATTACTCAATGTAGTCACTCTTTCCATCTCTAGATAAGGTGCTGGGGCTTTACATCTGTCATCAAGTGTTTTTCCATGCATCTGTTATCATGCTGTATATTAAAAATAGGGAAGAAATTTAAAATTTGAAACAAAACAAAACAAAAAAAACTTTCAAATATCAGAAAAAAGTTTTTATCCCAGGTTGCGACAAACATGTCTGAAACATCCACTGAAAATGATCAGGACAGTGGAAGCTTCTCTTAAACAGAAATACCATATTTGCCCATTGTTTTCCATGTTGTTTTTGTTAGTTTGATGTTTGACTCTTTTTAATTACATCATCTCATTGAGGCTTCCCCATCAGCAATAGTGTAATGGCACCCGAATGGAGAATTAGCTCCACCAGCTGTTTGTACAATGTGCCCAGCTCCTAGTATTTGCAGTGGATAGAAACATATTTATTTACAACATTTTTTTGATGATTTTTGTGTATATTTGTTTCAGTTTCATTACAAACTTGCCTGTAGACGCAAGTAAAGTTGTGATTAAACTAGACAAAAAGCCAATATAGTCCTGTGTATTCAGTTGGCCCTAGACCTTATTGCATTGAAGAAAAAAAAAAGAATTAGTAAATGGAAAATGAAAAAGACTGTTTTGGGTGTTGTGATGTTAACAAAGAGGTCTGACACGTCCTGAGTGACACTGTAAGAAGGATGTGGGGCTCAGCTTTTCCCTTGGCTCATAGACATCCAGTCAGTCTCCTATGGCAGACGCTGTTTATGCAGAGGTAATATAAGCAGTAATATAACAGGGTAATTGGTTTATCAGTGTTTGCTATGGTAACCCACATGGAAACAGTCCCTTAAACAATTACATTTTTAAACTGTTGGCCAGGATATATTTTGTTTTATCTATGGGCACCGTGGATATGATTGTGCACTGTTATAAATGGCACATAGTTAGTACACAGAGAGAAAGACATTGTTTACACTAGGCCTCATGCGGTGAATCTGTCCAGTGTAAGGTAATCTGCAGTAATAAGCTCCATTTGTTTTGTTTAGCTTTTAAGCTGAGGGAGAGAGGAAGGGAGAGGGGAGAGCGAAAAAAAAAATCTCATTTCAAATCCTACCCACCTTCTTATCTCTATTTGTTCAGTTGTTTTTAATGCCACATACTGAAAGAATTTCAATGGCTGTTTTGCCATGAAGTCATTTGTTATCCTTCAGCGGGCTTTCGTCTCCCTATTGTGTGACAGCCCCCGAGTGCTTGAATCCTCCAGATGGAGCAGGTCAGACACACACAGGCTCGCTCACTTACATACAGAGGGAAACACGCGCGCGCACACACACACACACACACACACACACACACACACACACATGCACACACATCCATACACTTACAAACACATACACTCAGAGGCAGGTTCACACACTTTCTTTTCAGTGGATGACATAGATCTACTTGCCTTGTGACATATGCGGAAATGATAATGTCATTTTTGGCAATTTGTCTTTCTCCCACTTTTCTGTTAGTTGGAAATGTGGCTGTTAAGAGCTGCCTGGCAGTTATACAGCTCATGTCATGTTTACAAACAGTCCAAATGAAAATGTTTCACAACAGTACTCTCGTTTTACACATATTGTCAGTTGGCCTGTTATTCACTTACAGAGTTTCCCTCCAAAAAATTTGTGGACGCCTCACAGAACAGATGCATCTGCTTTGTCTTATTTGGCAATTACATTCATCTAAGGAGCCATGCCCAAAAAGCAAAACACAGTGAGAGGGTCTTTATTCTGGAGATGAAACGCATTATGGTTCCTCTCGTTCCCTCTGTAAATACATTTAAAAAGTTGCTCTCCAAAAAATGTGTATTTCTTCCATCATCGTGCTGACTTTTTCTCTTCTTTCTTTCCCCTTTTCTCTCTTTTCATGTGGTGTCCTGCTCCTTTTCCTGTTTCGATCTTCTGATCTACAGGTAAGTAGACTTTACACCGCCAAAATGTGAACACACCTACAGTTAATGCTGTGATATGTTATTGTTAATATTTATTAATGTTGTTAAAGTAATTATTGTTTGCCAATCTTAATATGTCACTGCCAGCTAGGGTTGTGAATCTTTGGGTGTCTCACGATTCGATTCGATTCCGATTCTTAGGGTCACGATTCGATTCAAAATCGATTGATGGGTATCACCTGTAACAACGGTGCTGCTAAAAAAAAAAAAAAAAAAGGACGGTCTCCCGTTAGTTCACCTGTAGCTCAACCTGCAGCTCCACAGATGAGCTATCAGAGGAGCCTCAGCTGTCCCTCTCTTTTTAATCTGGTGTTTGAATAAAAAAGAGTTCAACATTGGAGGATCTAACCTCCATCTGAGCACCAATCAGTTGAGCCAGAGCACAGTGGATGTGGCTGCTCAGCTGCAGCAGCGTGTGTTTTATAATGGCCGAATAAAAAACCCCAAAACATTGATCATCCTCTCAATGGACGATAGAGGATCGGGTAGCTGATCGGCACAAACCTAGTCACAGACGTTCAGTGGAGCATTTTAATCTTATCAGTTAACAGCGAGAGTTGTGTGCAGCAACTTAACTAGCTCAACAACACAGCTTGCTGCAAAGCTGTGTATGGAAGCCTGTGAGGGCACACAGAAAGACGGAGGAAACTTTAATAAAAAATTGATTTTTTAAGTTTATGAATCGATCCAGAATCGCAGAGCAAAAGAATCGCGATTCTGACATGAGTCGATTCTTTCCCCCACCCCTACTGCCAACACATTATGTTTCTATATAAACCAAAAGATAGAAGAAAAAAAACTCACTTTGTAATATAATACTTGTAGAGACGGAGGGTTCGTATTTGTACAGTTTCACTTTTTCTGCATGACAGAGTGTGCAAGCAGAGTTCATGAAAACAACAGGTGCAATTCGGTGATCGTTCACTTTCACTTGTCAGTGATGGTAATAAAGGTAAGAGTAGGTTCCATAACAAGTAGAACGTAATAACCCTAACAGCCGTCCTTAAATGATTTGATTGACTCATGCTAGACCTCATCGCTCTATTTTAAACCTAATGGAGTCTGGGTATAATTTGACCAAGCCTTGATTGACAGCCCCTTTTCTCTATCTCAACAGTAACCCCTGACGATGTACATTAGAGTCGGATTAAAGCAAGGTGCTAACGCATATTAAAAAATTAAGCCAAGCCAGTGGACTGGCAAAGCCCCCCTCCCCCTTTTTTTTCTCTCCTCTGTTCCATGTAACTCCTTTTGGATGGTCTAGCATTAAAATTTCAATGCCATCAAGTAGTGATAGGGACTTGTTAATACAGCTGCAACTTGCCCTTGTGAAGGAAATGAAATGACACAGTGCAGCAGGCCACAGTGAAAAGACTGATAGGACATTATACTGCTTACACAGAGCCAGGGAGCCTTGCAAAAGCAAGGCAAGGATACAACATCAAATACAACAATGTAGCCTTCATAACTAGGTGCTTAATTTGTCAAAATGCCTCATTTTTGTCTAGGGCATATTTTACAGTGCCTCAAGCCCTTGGCATATTTAAGAGGACCATGGTAGTTTTTCCTGCGGCAGGATACCAGGCTTATTGTACTGCTTCAGCTGCTGTAAATAGTAGTAAATCTTTAGCGTTGCATTTATTCTAGCATGACACCAGAGCTTCCCACTCAGAATGATTTAATGTAACTTATTTGATTCTGCTTCCCTTCATTTGGGGATTTTGTGAAGAGTCTGGTTTGAAGACAATGTACTAACAAAAGATTGTTTTAACAGCTGCATGTCTTTGATTACACGCTTCTTTGAAGTATCACTTTAACTTAGCCTTTGAACTTGGATAGAGATCAGAAATGAATCTAGCTTCTTTTTGATGTAAGAGGAGGGGATTTTATTGTTGAAATGTTCATAAACTGCTTCCAACCGTTTAGAGAACAAGCTCAGTGTTGATTTTTAAATTGAGGCAGGAGAAAGGGAGGGAGGTGCAGGGTTTGAAGCGAGGAAAGGAGGGAGGATGCTGGTCTTATGTTCATGTGCACCCAATGACAAGGAAAAGAAAACAATGGCTTTCATTCCCCCTCAATAGAGGAGCGTTCTTAGATTCAGTCTTCAAGTTACTCCGAAGTTTGAAGCTCTGAATTTGCTCGTCTGGCTTATTAGGACAACATGCCATCCATGTGTTTCACTAAATGATCACTAGATCTATATTTTTCCACTTGTAAAACAGATCTCGAGAAGCAAACCTTCCTGTGACTGTTACACCTACTTAATCTGCTTGTTGCTTTTGACAGCAGTAATAATGTGCATTTGAGGTACTTTGTTGTTTTGGACAAAACTCAAATTCTATTAAAGGATTAAGTAATTGAACACTAATCTAAAAGACTTGAGGTTTCTGTTCTTTGGTAATGCCTTTAATCTTGGCACAGTTTTAGAAAAGGCAGTGAAGTCCTGAGTCACTGAGGGAAAAGCAGATTAGTTCAATTTCATGTATTTTAGGGGAGAACGACACTAGCTTATGTGGATTACTGTTGAATCAGTGAAATGAAATGTAATGACGCAAAAATGTTTCTATTTGCATAAACACGCAGCTGTATCAACTTCCTCTTTGTACGTTAACAGCAAAAACTGAAACCAGGGTATTATGTGGGGTGTCTGTAGAGAGACACATTAATAGTTTCACAACAGTAGCTGAAGTAATATTTAGTTAAAAAAAAAAAAAAAAAAGAAGTTTTCTGAATTTGGATCACGAAATCCCCAACTACAAATTTCACACAATACCAAATTTAGAAATATAATACACTATCAGCTGTAGGCCATTGTAACCTTTTTTTTTTCATCATTTCCAAATTAATCATGCTCCAGATCCACTCCTATTGTTCGCTTTTACTGTTACCAGTAACAATAAAGAAACAAAAGTTGAAGAAATTGCTTGCCCTACATCTGTCATTGTCATTGAGAGACTGGTCATAATACTTTATTTATATTCTGCTCTGGAGATATGTGGTTTCTGTTGTAAATGTTCATTGATTCAAGGGCAGACAAATATACCCCCCAACACCCTACATGACCCACATAGTGCAGCGTTGCAGCTCACCATCCATTAAAATAACATGATAGATACAAATAAACTATACTCTATATTTCGTTACCCTTGTAGCGATCTCAAATTGCGTTTTGAATGTCGTCCGTTCAGTCTCTCCTTGTCTTTTGTGCTTTCTTTGATATAAATAGACAGACATTCAGGGGTCTGAAGAGTGGAAGTTAGAAGAATAAAAAAGGAAGAGGAAATTTAGATATTTTTAAATGATGTCCTACATTTTGTCAGCTAAAATCAGGATATTGCCTGAGCGGGGAGAAGCCATGTTCTTCAGTTGTCAAAAGGCAGTAAGTAATGATTAAAATAGCAGTGTGAAACGTGGGGAGATTAAAGTGATGCTAATGATAAGTGAGAGAAGAAAAGGGCAAGCTATATTTTAATTCCTGGGAGAATGGTTAATGACTTCTATTGCCTGAGATTAAACTAAACCTGTCTCATCAGCTTTTTCTGCTCGCTGAGGAAAAAAAGCCCCCTGCACTTTAATTTATTAAACTCTTTTAAGGAAGCACATTGATCTACATAGGTTAAACTTTCAAAATTTGGGCAAAAAGACGCCCCATAAAGCTGTCATGCAGGGCAAAGCTGTTGAGTTGCTCAAGGCACACTATAAAGAATTCATTATCTCCAAACTGCCACATTTAATCAGAAAATATCAATTATTTAAAAGGGGAGGTTTGCTCCTGTTTAGAACATCAGGTTTTACTGACACAGTGGATTATACTGACACACTGAATATATTTTCTTACTGTCACTGCAGTGATGCCATGGACTTTAATGTTTTCCACGCCCTTTTTTTAATACCTTTGGCTGAGTAAATGTGCATTTGGCCACTGTAAATGGGTCCGTGTAATCACATCAACAGTAGAATATCATCCAACAAGTAAAATATTTATCTCCTGTTTTCAGCTTGCTGGAAGGACTAAGACTTGTGCTGTGAAAATTTTTCGCATGGCATTAAGAGAGAAGCACTGGTGACCTCTGTAATGAAATGTATGGTACTGTTGACATGGCATTACAGCGATTCAACACTGTTCATTAATCTTTGTTTTGCTAGAACCCTTCTGGCATGTCCTTCGCCAAGGTGCGGAGCAATGCCAGAAATTGTAAGGCTCACCACATATTTCTGATGGCAATTAGCATGCATTCCAATCCACTGAGCCCCTCACATAACAGCCCAATCCTTACAGCGGCCAGAGTCTTTATCAGCACCCGGGTGATAGGAGTCATTGAACATTCTGCTGACAGCAGATTATTTTTGTTTTTATACAGATGTCAGGCTTGAGTAGGTGGTGTTTTCCACTCTTACTGTGGGACTATGGGGCCCTTAGACTCTCTTTATTCGCAGAGGACAGAGCAATGCTAAGTTGTTGTTTTTTTTTTTTACCTTTTCTCACTCTATCTCTTAGTCTCCCCCCACACCCTACCTCCCTATTTGCTTCTCACTGTATCTTTCCTTATCTTAACCTCTGTCATTTCAGGTCCGGAAATAGGTCTGATATTTAAAGCACTGGTAAAGAGTAACTGTCATCCCTTAGAGGACAAATAACAACACTCCAGCAGCGCTGAATCCTGCATGCCTCTAAATTCTCAGTGGATCTGTCAGCAGGAAGCAAGCATACATTTAATAAGCCTTTTACCTCTAATATCACAGCTCTGCCAAAAAGGGAGGAGGGAGGGTGTTCATACAGATTAAAAAAGGAAAAATTCCCACAAATTCCTTCGAGGAGCCTGTTTTCAAAGAGCCAACTGATGGTCCACGTTTTGTCGTAGTAGCCATGACTCTGATCGATATCATCAATGGCTACTGCTGCCGTGCAGAATTTGATCCAGGAGTCTCATGCTAATGTTCATGTCTGTGTCAGATACAATGTAATCTCTACGTTTGAATCAATGAGTTTTTTTCATGGTCTCATGGCTTTTTCAGCGTAGGTGGTAACACTATTCTTGAATCACTGAACATGTAACCCTTAAAAAAAGAAGGCTTTTGAACGCGTTGACAGCTGAGTTAACACTTAAATCGACATTTCAATTGTACCTGCTGGGTGAAGGCCAGCTTTCCGGAGATGTACACGGAGCTTTTGTGCCACTGTTGGCTTTTCTTTTGACAAATTCAAATTTTTTCATTGCTATGTTAACAACTTAAGTCTCATGATTTGCCTGGAGTCAGAGGAAAATGTCTCTGTATTATTTTGTTGACATATTCAGGATGAAATGATTTCTCTGCCCCCCAACCTCCTTGTTGCGTAAAGTAATATCTCTGTGTTTCTGGGGACACATTACAATAATGCATTAAGAAATCACATTAATAATGCACATATTTTGTCACATATTTATAACTATCCCCCAGACATCAACATGTCACAGTTGTTGTTAGATCCCCTTTGGTTTCAATTAAAATCTCGCTGAGGCAATAAAAATAGCCAATTAAATTGGAGCAGGCTCTTCAGAGGTACAATTGGTCTGATTAGATTAACCTTGAACATCAATTAGGGTTAAAAATAAGCTTAAATGTATATTAATAACTGCCCACCGTATTTGATGTGAAACTATGCTAGAGTTGTATCACTCATTTCCTCAATATTGATTCCGTAAGTGGCTTTATATTCACTTGATTAGCTTGGATTATCATTCATTTTCTCTCATGCTTATTTGTAGCTTAATTATTTAGACCTTCTTTTTTTTCTTCTTTTTTTTTCAGCGCTCGCGTTGTGAAACATTGAGACTCCATTATCTAATTACAGGAGTGTGTTTCCAAGTTACAATAGACAATAGAGATGTAATGATGTATAACAGGCATCATTTTACATATCAATCAACACAAGTCTCTAAAGCAGGATCGCAATCCAGCTTTTACAGCTGTGCGACTTCTCTCCGTGTCACTTATAATCCTCTCTTTCACTCTCACTGTCACACAAACTTGTACAGATACACACTCGCTCCTCTTTGATAGCTGTGGTGTGTCGAGCTTTTCTCACCACCACCACCACCACCACCACCACTGCCTGGCTGCCTTCAGTTATAACATCCCACCTGGTAACTAAGAGCTGAGCAGCCAGACACTAAAAATACGGCTGACGCTAATGTCACACCCTCTTGCCATTTCCAGCACCCGGTTCCCAAAGCCCAGGCTGGTGTGAAGGGAGGGAGCCGAGCAGACATCTTTGTAATTCTTTTAATAACATGTGTAAATGGGCAAGGGGCCTATCGGTCTTTATCAGGCCTGGTGAGCGGAGCAGAGCAGCTGATACCACCTAGGGGCTGGGAAATGCCTGATTCATCTAACAGCCCGTGAAGCTGATTAATTTCACTCTTCATTAAGAATGTGTTGTGGCATCTTCTCTGGACTTGAGTGTATCTCTGTACCGCCACGCAGTCTTGTGGTCATGTTTTTTTGCTTCTCCTCACTCGAGCTCACCTTCCC
>OMNW01014314.1:0-14393 GCA_900303245.1 Selene dorsalis
GGCTCCGCTTCGGGTTCCGGTTCCAGGTCCTGGTACCGGTTCCGGTTCTGGTGGTCCTAGTGGGCCGGAGCCGGTACAGGTAGCGGTACTAGGACCAGAACCAGGACCACCCGAACCGGAGCCGGAACCCGAACCGGGACCGGGATCAGAACCGGGACCGGGACCAGAACCGGGACCGGGACAAGAACCGGGACCGGGACAAGAACCGGGACCGGGGAAAGAACCGGGACCGGGACAAGAACCGGGATCGGGATCGCAACCGGGAGAGGAACAGGTACCGGGATCGGATCTGTTCCAGCGCTTCCGACAACATCTCCTGTATTTGACTTTACATGGCTATGAACTGTGGGTAATTTCCTTAAACAAAGTCAGCATCGATGACAATGAGGGGACATAAACTGACTTGATGATGTGACAATGGGACACTCACACACTTGATGTGAATGTCATGTACAGTCTATGGTCTGTAACTCTGAGAGACGCTGAGAGATACTAGCTTAAAAAAATACACTTTACCTTTTTCCTCAGCAATGTGGTGCAGGGAGGCCAAGGATCGTGTGCAGCTCAGCAGTCTCAAGCAGACTGGGAATTCTTCGTCCATTACAACCTGATCCAAAGGCTGGAACTTCCCCTGAGCAGATATTATAAAAAAGGTAAACATTGGGATTTGACTTAAAATGGACAATATTGATTTCAGATCCTATTTACAGTCATTTATATAGTCCGAATATTATATTAGAGGCAGTCTTGCTGCACAAAAATCTGCTAAATGTTTAGAAATATTAGTACATAAGATGTTAGATATGAAATTTGAAAGTATCTAGAACTGTGATCAGATTTGTTTCTTACCTCTTTTCCAGCTTTGATCAAATAGGGCAAAATGAGATAGAGGGGATCCATTGGTGTAACAAACAGAAGTCTGCCATCTGTGTAACGAAAGAGACAATTGTGAAAAAAACAGAAATCTTATTTACACATGGTCAAATACTGACCGAGAACCAGTTAAAAGTAAGGAATAACTGCAGCAGCAGGTGTTTAATCTTACAATTCACAACTCAAAGTCTGCAATAGTTAAATAAACACTTCAGCTAGAGTACTCATACGTCAGATCGCATATCAGCAGTGTAAAATACTTTGTATTTGTTTTAATAGATGATATTTTTCTTGTCTGTCTGTGCTTGCTTGATGTAATTATCTTCCAAGGACACTGTTCTTCTGGACTTGTTTTTCAGTTTGATTTCTGTTGCATGTGAGATTTCTGCATAGATGATTTGGCCTATTTGAAGCTCTGTTAATTGTCTGCAATCGCTGCAAGGATTACAAAAGTGTAAGCCACCATAAAGGGGACAGAAACCAACCTCTTTGTACAGTCTGACCCACGAACCAGGAATGGAAATCTTCATCAAATGCTTTGACCTCATACAGGTGTGCATCACCACTGCCCATCATGTACAGGGACGCTGCATCTGCAGAGGAAAAAAAGAGGAACTGTTTTACTTTCATTTCCTCATCTGCCCACTACATAAACACACTGTGATGGAAACTGACAAACATCCATTTCATACAGATGGATGCAGAGTGTTAAATTTCAATATTTGCTGATATTCATGATCTTATATGATGGTAAACTTTACATCTTTAGCCCCTTGACTGCTGTTTGCGCAGAACAAGTTAAATGAAGGCATCGCCTATGGCTCTGGAAAGTTGTCCGCTGTTAGTATACATGTTAAGTTACCGTTTAGCTGCAGATCTAGATAAATGTATAACAACAATAAAGATGAACCTGTGGAGGGATTCCTTAGTCTCACGAAAGCTGGATCACTGTCGGGCTTCTGTGTGTCGATGACAGAGTCTGTGGACAACAAAACAAAACTGTCAAGTCACAACAAATCATCACAACAATCTCTGCGGAGCTGCATGTCAACATGAGGACAAGGCTAACGTGCTGCACCTTATGCACTATTGAATAGCTATCTAGTAACTCACATTAGCTGACTTTGTAGTAACGCGTTAATTCCTTCAACAGATAGATAACCATCCATTATAGGTTTCGTTACATGATGACAAACTTACCAAAGTCTAATAATACAGCTAACGTGTGTTATGTTTGCTGCTACTTAGCTTGGTTTTAGCTTGTACTGTTGGACGTACCTGCAGCAACAACCACCCAGCTGTCATTTCGTACAATGGGCGTCCGCTTCTTTTTAGCAGCCATTTTGTATACCTCAGTCTTAACCGGGTGAGTTTCTGTAGAGGTGGTTACCCTTCTGACGTTAATATAAGTGCTTTCTGGCGTAAAACAGTCTCGGCCTGGTCAGAGTTGAAGCTACTTCTACCAAACAACATGAGCTCAGAAAAGGCGCCTGTGTTCAACTACGCGTGTACCACAGGAAAAAACGGGGAAAAAACAAAACAAAAAAAACATAACGTTTATTATAACACTGCGAACCCATTACAGTTGTATTTTTAAACAGACATCGCGAAATAGAAAGTTTATAGTTAAATAAAAAGCATGCAGTAGAAAAATTGAAAGAAGAAGATGAAACGAGACTGTGGTGGGCTTTTATTTCACCCCCGCTTCACATTGCAGTGGTACGTTCCGTGATGTCGTCAATATGTAGTTCCCCGGTAATCCCGCTAGAGGTCACCCAAGAACCGCGATTAAAACAACAGTGTGCGGTAACCTTGCTGGGTGATTTACCCTCCAGTTAGTATGGAGTATGGTTTGTGCTCCTCGGAGAGCCAGAAGTCCTCTGCTCTCAGGTGCAGGATGTTTGGTGACCAGTGGTCCCTTGGCACACTTGCCTGTAACAGATTGGGGAATCCATCTGTCCTTCAGTAAGAGAAGGACATCTCTCATTCTCACTCTCAGGATGTGACACTGTGGGTCCCAGTTGGTTTTCAGTGACTCACTTGTTTTGTTTTTTTTCCTCCTGCACTGTTTATGTGGATGCTCAACCAGAGATGTGCTGAACACTTGTGTTGTGTGTTTTCTTCTCTATTATTATTTTACTGTTCAGGGGCTCCTCTGATATGTTCATATGGCTTTTTTTTTTCTTTTTTTTTTTGAGTTGCGGATTTCCCTCTCTTCTAAAAGCACCCACAGCACAGCCCGTAAACAGGGTTTTAATTATCTTGTTTTGGTAATGAGGTGGGGAGGGACTTGTGTGCTGGGTGACTGATCATTTAAACATTGTCATACAGTGTTCCCTGTGGGGAGCAGCACGATGTAGGGAAAAACCAGAGACTATGCAGGGTGACTTTTGGTTGAATGTTAGATTTCTTTGCGTGTGTTTTTACCTTTTGTGTCTTCCTTGTTTTTGGTCTAGTTAAAAATAATATTGCCTCTCAGGACCATTTGCCCAGACGTGCTCTAAACCTCTTTGTACACTGTCTCAACTCCTCTTTAAAATCAGTCAGATTTATGTTACTGTACTCCGCGGCAAAGAGAGCACGGGTGAGATATTGTCTGTGAATTACTTGTTTTATGGGTCCCAGGAGTATTATACACAACAGTCTGTGCAGCTAAACAGAATATTCCATGAAAGCTTTCTTTCTTTCTTTTTGGGCTGCTTGAGGGAACATGTGCATTTCTGACTGCCAGGGAGAACAACAGCAGCCTTTCTGATACAGTGGACCACAAACAACCCCAGAGAGCCCAGTCCTCTGTCACCAGTGTGCAGACAAGAACAAAGTGGGTCTAAATTTAGGCCCTGATGTGGCTTTGTGGACACTGAGTCCGAGACCCCCCCTCTATCCTCTCTCAAATGCAACTCTACAATCCTCATCAATCATACATCCAACAAAGAAAATTTTAACACTGCCGAGGCCATGGCTGTTCTTTCTTTCTTTCTTTCTTCCCCTCAAGCTCAACTTCCTCCTTCTTTGTGTATTTCACTTTTGCGATCGCCATTTCATGTTAAAGAAATAAGATGATTGCAATAAACTCCTTTGGAGGTGGGAGTGTGTTGCTGCCAGCAGGCTGTGGACGGTTGGTCACACTCTGCTGAACTCATTGAACAGCCCGTGGTCCCATCTATCTCTGTGGCCTCATTCGTGGTGGTCCAATGCAGGGTGACAGGTTACAGCTTACATATCGACTCAGCCCTGAGCTGCCATGTCAACACAGTGTGCTGTGCATTAGCAAGTGTCTATCTTTTTTTTTTTTTAAACCCTCTTCATGTCAATCTTTGAGATTTATGCAGTGAAAAGAGTTGATTTGAAGAGCATACATATTCACCACAGTGCATTCTTAACTGTCATGGCTGCCAAGAGAAGCAGGTTATAAATAGAAAGACAGCGTCACTCAGGGTGCCACTTTTTCTGTGTAGATACAGACATTGGCTGTTATTCCACACAGCTGTTAAAGCCACATTACCATTTTGAAATCCCCACTCGTGTAAATGCCATCTTTATGCTAAAGGAGGTGATACACACATTGATACACTCACAGTAGACATGCACACACGTACACACACATAAAAACAGATGTGCAGAGAATTCCCCTTGGCTGCAGAAGCCTTTGAGTCATCATCTGGGATTCCCTTCCTCTCACTTCCAAATATGGGTGGGATTGTGAGAAAGAGGGAGGCAGAGTGTGGAAGCAGAGTGGAACCCCCTCGTGATGTCAGAGCTGTGGAACAGTGAGGCTCACGCTGACTGGAAATCCACAGGAAGGAATGTCGGGAATGCAAGGATCACCGAAAAGCTTTTCCCTCACGCACGTTTGTAAAAGTCTGAGTTGCAGCACTCATGCCTCTTGTGCACCCACACACACATATACACACGCTCACGTAATGTTTTTCGCCAGTCCTCTCACTGGGGAGATATTTCTTCCCGTAAAAGACGTCTTCCTCTTCACCCCCACACACCCCACAAGATGGTGACTCCTTATTCCCAGCATCAGATGCTCTGTGTGAGGCCTCTGGTTCAGTGTGGTATTTCCCCCTTTGCCCTGAATGAGAATGGTGTAACGACTTGTTCTTGATGTAGATCTTTATGTTTCGAAATCATGCCCTTGTCCTTCCCACTCACACACATGCTGTCTTTAAGAGCCCACCAGGTACAGTCATCTACCACCCAGTACTCCCATATTTATATAAGGTCAAATTCTAAAGATTTCCACACAAACCAGAGGTTTTAGAATAGACACAAAACGCACAGACTACTTTACAGCAACAGCAGCCTCATTACTGGACACAGGCACAGTGGCTCAGAGTCCAAGCAATAAAGGGTACTGGAACAAAGAGGAAAGGAAATATGTCTTCACAAAAAAAAAAACTCATCTAAGAACACAGCAGTTTTGTGCTACGATTAGTTGCTATAGAAATTAACGTTACACTAAGTGACAGGGAGGAGAAGGGCATGTGCTCAGCAGGATTGACATCTCAATCTGTGGTAATAGGCAGTTAGTGAGGTTCCTAACATGTGAACGTGTTCCACTGAAGTTCACATACTGTAGAAAGTACAGTGTGGTGGCTGCCAGTATGTGGCTCTGATCTGTTGGTGACTGGCTAAGTTACAAATACTAGGCCTTAAACATATTTTCAGCAGCCATTTTTTCATATAAGAAACTAAAGAGCAACTGTGCCAATTAATTTAACAGGGCTGATTTTGAAATAAAAAAACTAAGATAGATCTGTCAGTAAATGTGGTTATTACCAGAGATAAAGTGATGATCATGCTAGACTGTCTAATTTAATGTTTTAGTTAACCTTAACTTTGAATTAGGGCCACAAAATTGATAGAAAACACACACACACACACACACACGACTGTCAACTCCACACAGTAGCCTAACCCATGAATAACTGAAGCCAAGAAGTTACGAGGTTGGATAAACCATGCCATCTATGACTACTTGGAAATCCAGCTGCAGCTTTGCCTCTTTCCATCATTTTATTAAATTCCTCTCTAATTTCTCTCTTTTTGGCCCGATGGTCCTCTGTGGATTTACTTTTTCCCCCAGCAAATTTGTCCTGTTAGTAGCCTATATTTAGGTGGCACAATGCACTACCAACTTTTTGGTTTTACATGGATTATCAGCTGAAACAAATATGATTTACGCGTTTAAGTTAAGGATTTAAACTGTGGGGGCGTGGCCTCGCCGAGGATCAGGTGGGTGCGTGACCTCCAACCTTCTACTCTACGTCACCTCGCTGAAGGTGACAGGTCAGCCGTTGACGTAGTTCATGTGTTGTCCAGAGCATTTTCACGGAAATATTGGATAAATATTATGGATTTCTGGGTGGATAACTGACTAACTTTACGTCTGTGCTTACGCATTGGGAGGTGAGTGAAATTACTACATTGTAATTTAAATTTTGTTTGAATTTTGCACTAATTAGAAGGATTACGTGCCCACGCTAACCATACCTGGTTTGTTAGCTTAGTTTACTAGCTAGCGAGTTAGCTAGCTAATAATATTTTCCTTCTAACAAGACGCCCAGATGCTCAGCTTTGCCAGCGATACTGATTAAAGAGTGTACTACTCGACATAGTCACTAAACAAACCAGGCTTCACTCATGCTACCCCTGTTCATCCCTTTTTGATTTAGCCGGGAGTTACGCAGCGTCAGCTACTGCCAAGATGGCGGCGATGTAGCAGTCAACTCAAAGCCCAATCACAACGTTTCCATTAACTCCTCTACCTGTAAAGTTACGGTATTTGTCGTATGTACGTGTTGTGTATACGTGTTGGTTTGGGACATTGTATTTGCTCGCTGTTTGTTTTAACATAAAAGTGATGCTGGGCAAACTGATAAAAGTCTATTTGGAGTTCCTCATAGTGCCATGATAAGAGAAACAGCTACACAGTTATGGTTATGAGTCATCAGTGAGCTGGGTTTAAACTTACGTTTAAACTTTATTTGGTCAGTCCCTGCTTGTTTGTTATCTGTCCTTCTCGCTTGTCCATTTTTCTGTTTCATGGTTTATCATTTTTAACACAACAAGGCATCCCTTGGCAAGCATGGTACCAGCACTATGAACTGTGGGTAATTGCCATGGGCTGTCTGCAGAACACTGCAGAAATGTGGACTTTTAGGGGCAAGTGCTTAAAAGGGCCCAAAGTGTTTGGTAGAGAGCCCTGGATGGACGTTAGGAATTGGTGAGCTTCATGGCTGTTCTTCACAAAGCTATGGATGATGTCACAGAGGCTATGTCTATCTTTGTTTTCAGTATGTGGTCCAAATGTTTGATGGGTGACAAGCCTGTTGTCATAAAGAGTATGGTGATGTGATATGAAGGGATACCAAACACATATTCTGTCCAAGAAGCATTTTTATGTTGTCCAATTAGATAAAACAAATAAATGAGCCTTTCTTTTTGCTTTATAGAGTTTACCATAGTGTTTTCTGGTGCACGTGTGTGGAACATGTTAGTTTAAACATACCAACAATTGTGGTGTGATTGGAAGCACATCCATGTTTTTTGTCTGCATTCATTGGTGGGTGAGCAGAAACCATGAAATGGCCTTAACCAGTGGCTTTCAGGGCACTGAGAGTCTGTGGCCCCAGGGAAGTCCACTTTTACTTAGTTAGTGCAGCCTTGCATCTATATCAAACCTGCCCAGTTCAAGATACCCTGTTGTGTGTTTAATAACAAGTTGCCCTTTTTTACCAAAATTGAATGAATTATGAATTGTAATCAGCAAAGAAACTAAATGAAGATCTAAAAGTCACCGTTCTCCTTCATTAGGTGAAACTACCTCGATGACGGATCATGCAACAGGAGCTTTTGAAAAACATGTAACAACACATGAGAAAATGACAGCAGAGGGATTCTGTTATTCAAGTGTTTTTTTGTTTTTTTTACTGCTGCGTGGCTCTGATGATTTAGTCAAATGTAATGAATGAACAACAGTAGCTATTTTGAAGAGTGGGTTCCCATTTTATTTGTATCCCATGCAGATCACTGAGGACAGGAATCGCACGAAATACATTTGTGCCAATGGTTTCACACTACTCCACTGATTGCGGGTGGTGATAATGTTCCAAGAAAAGTAGCACTGAGCCAGTAAATTGCAGGGGAGAAGACTACAAGCTAGCAAACATGGATGTAAACAACGTAGTTTGCAAAATGTTAAAAAACATCAGTTTTGCGAGTGTTTTATGAGGAAGGAAATGAATTCAGCAGTTTATTAGACCTCACTTATACACACAATGCTTTTTGGTGATAAATACACTGAATATTGAAGATATATGTTTCAGGGAAACTCTACAGGGTACCTTTAATGGGTAGGGAACATTTAATATTGGACACAAATTACTTTGCTATTCAGTCACTTGTATTTTTTTAGTGCCTATGTCCTCATTGTATATGTTTCATGCCTCTTCTTGAACTGCTCAAAGTATATTAAACATGGAAATGGGCCTGAAGTAATGAGGAAAAATCACAGGTCATTCAGAGCTATTTAATGTTTACGTATTTTATCAGTTAAAAGGATTCACTAATTACTAATTGCAGTTTGTCAAATGTGATGGCTTGTGACTTTTTTAAGAGTTTGGTGCAGCCCTAACGTGGAACCTTGATGTGTGGGGTTTGATTAAAAATTCAAACTTTCACCCTTTGAGCGGAGGGCTGTCTGTCCCAAAGGCTTTCATCTGCCCATGATCTCTGCCTGTCTCCTTTCTCCCTTCTCTTTCCCTCTCTTTACTCTGTCCCGCCGAATAGACGTCCCACAATACACTATCCCCAACCCTAATTATTGTTTACTAGGATCAATCTCTCTCTCTCCCTGTCGCTCTCTCCATCTCTCTTTCACTGTGTCTCTCTCTCGCTCTCTCTCTTTCTCTCAGTGTACCAGGGACCAGAGATGATGTGGTAATTACATCTGCCGACTGCTGGTCTGCCGCAGACGGCTCCGCAAGTCTCTCTGCTCAGAGAGAAATTAGAGACTGCTCAGCACATGTCCAGGACTGCAATTAAAATAAGTACTCTGTGTATGAAATGTGTTTATTTGTTTATTTATGAGACCCCTGAATTCCAGGGCACTTCTCTTTGCTTCTACTCTCCAAGGCTGGGTCATGTCAGGGGATGAGCACCAAATCCCTTGTTGGAGAGTTGTAAGAAAACACAGCTGTTGTAGAAGTTCTTCTTCCACTGCATTTATTGTTTCAGCATGTGTGTCTGTTTGACACCGTTTTGGTGTGACTGACATTTTTCCAAAAGTGTATTTCACAAACAGAAGCTAATATGAGGCTTCAGCGTTTTTATTAATCTTATGAAGTGAATATCTTCCAACATTACAGCCCTTTTATTTCAGAATTCCCTTTATGTTTTCCCCTGACAGTGTTTCTCTGCTTAGCTGCAGAGGAGGGATCACAGCACAAAGTGGAAATCTTACATTAAAAAGACCATAACTTTGGAAGACACTCACTTGATTTGACTTAAATTCAGACTACCGAACTTTAGTATGCACTTTAAACAGAATGTAGACTGATTTCTTAAGGTCCAGTATGGACATGAGAGATAACCAAGAACACTGTATATGTACATCGTCTATCTTCTATGTTGTACTTTATTGTGTATCAGACTATTATGTCCTGGGGTCTTGTTGGCATGGAATAAGGATATTTCTCAACAGGTTGAGCTGTTTCTTTACACATCTACTCTCATTTTTTTTTACCCGCACATGTCACCTACGTGGCAGGGCCTAAGTTACAGGCCCATCTCAGTGTAATATGTTGTGCAGTGTATTTAGTTATTGTTGTCAGTGTGTTCCTCTGGATTGTAATTCTGTGCTGTACTTATAACACTTATCACATATGATTCTGCTGTTTAAGATGCAGCTTTATCTGTTGCTGCTATTTATGTTTTTTGTTTTCCATTTTTTTATTAGTTTGAGTCAGGACAGAAAGTTTTTATTTTGGACTATATATTGATTATTACTTAACATAAATGGTTCCATGATCACGTCTAGTTATACAAAGACCTTAACCTTTCACAGATATGTTGTGATGGAATCAAGAGGGAAGTTTTTCAATTTTTTTCAAAATACAAGGAGGCCAGCTACACTTGTCAGTAAAAGTGTGACTTTCAAAAATCACTGAATATCTCAAGACAAAACAAAAACCTGCTGTTTCCTTGTATAAAGTGATAGTTGTATATCTCTCATTTCACTTCGGAGGGGTCCAGTTTCAGACATGAAATAGTCAAGGGGACCCAGAGCTGCCGAGGGGCGCTTTCTCCACTCCCAGATTTATGAGCTGCACAGTGAGACAGTCGACAACTCAGGCCATTAAAAGATTATCTGGATTTTTCACAGGCATACTGGGATAATTTGGGAGCAGGGTCATTATGTTCATACCATATAAATCTACAAGGTGGAGGGTGACACAGATGGGGAAGAACAGCCTATTACACAGTGTATTTGTGTGCACAGATGTGTACGATGCAGTATGTGCTGTGACATGATTGTGGTTATTGTGTTTCCCGCACGCGACATCTGAATTCTCTGCTCTTTACAGCCTTCCTCATGCTTGTCTTTGCGACAGATTATGATTTTGATACCAAACCACTGTCATCATGTATTGCACATCATCTTTTATCAACTATGGTTCAATGATTTCTGCCATGAGGTTTTGTTTTTGAAACAGCTTTTGCAATTCAATGATTTTTTACTTCTTTTTCAGCCCTCTCGCGCGCCACGATCTGAGAGTGATTACCGGATCAGAAAAGCAGATGCTGGATGAGAGCAGAGGGCAGACAAAAAACCACACACACACACAACGAGGTGTTCACGTTCAGGGAGGCAGAGTGACTACGCCACAGTGACACGTACCGGATGGCTGAGAGCCCTGTGTGCAGCCTTTAACTTACCTCAGAAGATGGATTGACCAGGCTGCTTCATAAAATAACAAGTCAGTCTTTTAGTGAAATTGTTCCCATGATGGATCTATGCTTTTATGTCGGAACTGTCATTTTTTCCACTGTACTAAAATGGCTCTCGTCATGATTTCATGTGCTGTGATGGACTTCACATTAAGGCTTTGCGGAATATCTTTAGCCAATACACATAATTGATAAACACACTGGAATTTTAAACACAATCATCTCTAAGTAATGCATGAAATTGTGTATGTAAGCAAATATTTATACAGGAGATAGTGTGTTACACCGCTGACTTCATTATTCGTGACCAGAAAGACCAAAACGCAATTCATGTGACACAGGTTTTTGGCCAATTTCCATGCTATAGGTAATGACTACTTTACTTGCCAACACCATTATCTAAGAGTGTGAACTAGAACTTTAATTTTGTCAATAAGCTCCTCTGACTGGACAACAATAGCTGAAGCAGACGCTTTCATCTCAATAGTAAAAGCGGTAATTACTCTCCTGACTGGACCCAGTCACACAGTCTGCGTTTTGTCCTTGGTTTTTCAGGGATAAGGGTCTTGGCATGAACTAGCTGAGTGTAATGTAATCGAAAAAGGCAAAACCATGAATCTGGTGGTGTGATGTCATCACTATGAGACACTGTGTGATATCATAATTGTGAGGTAATGGCGGGAGGGGTGTGCAAGTTTATGACTTTGGCACACGCTCAGTTTACCGTCGGCTGACTGCAACAGCGTACTAATGAGAATAGATGGCCTGCCTCAAGCTATCCATGTGTGCCTGAGTGTGTGAGAGAGGCAGAGTGCACATGTTCTTACTATGATAAATTGATGGTTATTGGCCGAAGGATGTAGCCAGGCGAGGGTTGATGCAAAGGATCTACAGGTGGAAACATGAGGAAAGCATGTGAGGTCTGGAGTTTCACATGAATCTGATTCAGTTTTCCACTGACACATAGTGTTTTTAGACAATGTCTCAAACATCCAGACAAATACAAAACCACTCACCAGATGAGTAGCATGTGAACTCACTCAAGTCAGAATGAGCAAAGGTTGAGTCTGTTTCCATATTTATTCTGTGGTCTGAGCAATCGCCACGTCCTCTCTCACATATCATCTACTAATGCCTCAGTTTTATTGCAGGCTACTCGCTGTCCTGAATTCTGGTTACTAGATAGTTTGATAACAGCTGCACTACTTATTCTCACTGAGAGAACCAGTTGTACGAATGAAAATATGAATTGTTTAGTTACTTGTTTGGTGTCATTTGTTACTTTTGTTTGCGTTTTACATACAGCATCTGTCCTAGAGGAGGGAGCTCTTCTCTGTTGCTTTTCTTAAGGTCCTGTCCTGTTTCCCCTGTTAATTGTTTCTTTGAGGAGTTTTTCTGTATCTGAACTAAGAGTCTAAAGATGTTTGTGATTCAACTCTATGATATGAGGAAGTTGTCAAGCAAACCACCAAAATACAAATGTAGTTTGAAACCAAAGTAATGTAATTTTTTTACATAAAGATTGATCAAGTTGATCAGTCATTTCTTTTGTATTGTATATGTCCCTCCCTCTTCCCCTCTACTAATTTTTGGACACTTGGAAACGGGGAAAAAAGAAATCTCCTGACTCATATGTGTATACATGACAAATTATTTTAGTTCTGAAGCGTTTAATGTGAAAATTATTGCCAATCTGTAAAGCTTAGAGTAAAAATTGGCAAGCTAGCAGGAGATTTTTCTTAACTCCTTTTATATGAATTCACATATGGAGAAGATTTTAACCTTAGAGCTACATTTGTATGCAATAACCTTGCTCAAGTAGTGGGCTGTATGGTGCACAAAAGCACACAACAAAGCACACAGTAAATTCTCACATGAGATACAGTCATTACTGTGAAATCTGGTATCAAATCCAAATCTTCTTTCATTATTTTTTCACGGTTAAAAGATGGCAATAAGGCAGTAAGTCTTACAAAAATGAATCCTACGTTTTCTGTTCTTAATTAAATTGGTAACACATTTTAAAACTGTCAGTTCTGACTACCTAATTGGCTGCTAAATTTGACATGGCTCAATCTGCAGCAGTGACCTGCTGTTTCATTGTCAATTACAATGAGTTAGAAGTGGAGGTGTGACCTCACCCAAACGATCACATGTGCCAAAGTCACCCTGCAGAAATGACATCATGGATAATGATGTCATCCCAGGATTCCAGACCCTCTCCCATTCCCGCTTAAATGCTTTTAGGCTTGGCTGCACACACACACGTGCGCACACACACACACACATACACACACACACACACACACACACTCACACACACACACACACTCAACACTCAAGCGTTTGTATATTTACACACCAGTGCTTGTACACACAGATTGGCATGCACACATATACACACATGGGTAACACACACGTGCGTACACCCACTCGAGGAGCCTCGCCCAAGACTGAGTCGTGATATAAACAAGACAAACATACAACAGATGCGATAAGGATGTCATTTGGCCTCAGAACAAATAAAACAAGTCTGCAGAACTAAACATGCCTAATAATAAGCTTATAAACCTTCAGTTTTCTGACAAAAGCCAGGCCGCAGCTCCTCATATTGTGCCAGGAAAAAAAGCTACTTAAAATCAGACTCTAAATGTAATCACATTGAGCTTATTTTAAAAACGCCAAAAATAGTGTTGTGGGCCACTGTGTTAATTTTCTCTAACTTATATATAGAGTTCCTCACTGAGTAATAAAAAAAAACTGTAAAACAGGACCTTCCCTCTGAGTATTCAGAGTCATGTATGCTTAGCAAGAGACTTAACAGAGCCTGGAGTCTTCTATGAGCAGGATGCATGTGTACCTCTGGAGTCGGAATATTAAAATGACCATATTATGTGGATTTGCACTGAACTTCTACGCAGAGAAGTCGACAATTTGTTGAGGCCGTTATGCTTCTGTGCATTCATTTAGATAGGCTGAACTAAAATTTGCGGTGTTATGATGGCAGCAGTAGATTACAATTAAAGTAACTTCCTTCTTCGTCTCTCCGTCTCTCTCTCTCTCTCTCTCGCGCTTTCAAAACCGTACACAGGCTCCCCCCCTGGTCTTTGTGCCCAGTGCCTGACCTTAGTAAATACGTGGCTAATTTGAAGCATGTGGCGGTAAATTGGAAACACTGAGCTTTTAAAACTGTGGACTTTTCTTTTGCACATGCTAATTCCTCCCAGGAGATCCCATCAGATGAAATGACCCAAAACATGTCAATGTTAGGGCCTGCAGGATGAAGGGGGGGGGGCGAGACAGAGGGTGGACAAAGAGCAGCTGAAGGGCAGAGGAGTGACTTAAACAGGGTGTGTTTAAAAGGGTTTAAAATTCATTCAAGTTATCCCTTAATAAAACACCACTGCTGCTCTCCTCCCTCTTTTATTGTCTCCCTCTTTATCTGTCACTTACTCACACCAACACAGACATGCACACAGACACGCACACACACACACACCTCATTCACAAATACATACACAAACACACACACACCCATTCACAAACACATGCACGAACAC
>OMNW01014314.1:14413-29427 GCA_900303245.1 Selene dorsalis
TAAAATTCATTCAAGTTATCCCTTAATAAAACACCACTGCTGCTCTCCTCCCTCTTTTATTGTCTCCCTCTTTATCTGTCACTTACTCACACCAACACAGACATGCACACAGACACGCACACACACACACACCTCCCACGCACAGGTGGAAATTCTTAGTGCTCTACCTCCTGTTCAAGGGAGCGCTGCATGTTCCATATAGGACAACAGGTGCACACAAGGCAGGAGTGCACATGCACTTGTGCACGTGTAGCTATGTGTGTGTATGTGTGCGCGGGCATATTCAATCTACAACTCTTTATTTTGAGAAGTGCAGGGAAACAGAGACTGTGAGCTTTTGGCTAGGGTCCACAGCCCACTCTGGGTGGACTCCTTACCCAGCCCCCTCAACGCTGCAAAAAATGTCGACCCAGTTTTGACCCAGAGTTCACACTAATATGTTTTCATTTTAAAATGGTCTTTTAAATTGTAAACTATTTCCACATGGACATTTTAGCCCCACAATAAAAATAATCCCGAGGTGTGTTTCACCTCAAAACACCCATCCCATGACTATTAATATGCACTTGGCATGTGTGTGCTGGTGTTAAAAGGAAGGGGATTTTCAACCGTGCGTTTGATCGGTTACAGAAATTTCAATGAACAATGAACAGCGACAGCAGTTAAACTTTCTGCAGTAAAATACAGAAATGAACTGCACAGCAGCTGAAGGGGGGGTCAACAAGGTCAGCAGTGCTTGTGGTTTGTTATCTACGTGGCACTGGTAGTTGACGCCTCTAATATCCTATCAGGTGGTGAGGCAGGTGTCTGCGTCATCATTTCCAGAGGTTTTTCTGTTTGCCTGTTTTAGACTAAAACGCAATCCCACAGTTTTTAAACTAAAATGGGGCCAGTAGCGTTTCCAAAATTCTCAGTGTGTAGGGGCTCAAAAACTCCAGAGTAGTGTGGATGCCAGGTATAAAAATAGCAAAAGTGATATGTTTTCTAAATGGGTTAATAGGTTACTTAAACCTATTAGTGTGGATGTAGCCTTCGTCTTCGAGTGAGGCTCAGGATGTGTCAAACCTGTTTTGAATCACCACATTACTTACATAAAATAAACCGTCATCAGAAAAACAGGAGGTAGAGCGCTAAACAGAGGGTTGGTGGTTTGATTTCCCCTCCTCCAGGCTGCCTGTCGAACTGTCCTCGGGCAAGAGATGTGTCATCGGTGTGTGTGAATGTGTATGAATGGTCAGCTATCAAGCGCTGTAGCCGCATAAGTCCTGTATAATTGTGTGTGAATGGGTGAATGTGACAAACAGTGTAAAGTCCTCTGAGTCGTCCCAAAGACTAGGAAAGTGCTATATAAGTTCGAGCCCATTTACTATTTCCATTTAGCATTTGTATATACAGAATTAACTTTGGGTGGCACCAGGTTTTGTTTTCTAATTTTAGATCTCAGTCACCTCTTTTGTCTATTGTAATTAGACCACATTCAGCAAATGAATAGTTTGCAGGCACACTAAAACCTCTAAGGAAGATGTAGCAGTGCTTTGAGCTAAGCGAGAACATCATCATGCAAACGTGTGTCTGAAGAAAGGTCATGGGGTCGCCAGAGTTATGGAGGTGCATCCTCTGGGGACCATGAATGTTCTTGTTAAAAGATGTAAAGATATTTCAGTGTAGCTGACCAAGATTGCCCACCCCAAAGGAACGCTGCTGGCTACAGAATAAATGCACAGTGTTACATAAATATTTAGAAATTATTCAAGTGTAATGCGTAAGGGTTTTGAAGGAGAGCATTTTTTGCAGTAAATACTCTCCCTCTATGCTTGGCACAAAGATGATGGCCCCAGTTTTCCAACAATCTGGAGGACCTCTATCCCGCTTCGTTTCAACAGACTAGCTTCCTTGTTGGTCTAAATTTAGCCCTGGTCCCCTCTGGAGGCCGGAGCAGGTGGAGGTGACGGGGGCCTTGGCCTGTGCTCATGGGACAGACGGGTGAACGCCATGACCAAAGCCCCGGACCTCACAATCTAGTTATAGAAATGATAATGACATCCTCCTCCTTCTCAGTGCACACACACACACACCTCTAAAAATGAGTCTGTTACGGCCTCAAACTGATGGTTATAATCTGTGTCATGCTACGTTACAATCCCAAACTGAAAACAACAGATTTCTCTGGCAGAGTCTAAAACCACTTATCAAAACTCTTCAGCACCACCACATGAAAACCTCCAACCATGCCTCAATATTTTCAGACTTGAAACATGTAATTTGAGACCAGCTTTTGTGGGCACATAGTCTCCTAAGCTCACTATTGTCCCCTCGATAGAAAAAGAAATAAAAAAAAAAGGAAAACACACACACACACACACACACAAAAATGCTGCAGCCTTACCTTTCTGCCATAATGAGTCCAATATCTGCTACTACGCATGATGTCTGTCCCCGGCGTTTCTCATTTCAGAAACTTGCTGATCCCCATATTGCTGGCCCATTCACCAGGATGACATCATTGGTTCAGACTGTGCCAACTGTGCTCAATAAAGCCCAGGCGTGTTTCAGTGTGGGAGTGCCTCTGCTGCATTGAGACTTGTATGAAAGATGTGAGTGAGAAGATCTTTGTATTAAATTAGTCACGGTAAAATATTTGAGAGTGTTGCTTGACACCAGTTCTCACCGAATAATTGTAAAGAAATTTAATCATTATAATGACATGCTTTCCTGCCTCCAGTAGATGTTGGTGTGTAAAGCTGAGCTCTCTTTGGGGAATTGCTGCCCAGCAATGCCTTTTATTGTAAAGCAGTTTGCAGGAGACTTTATTTAAAGGAATATGAAGTGTTAATTTGTGAGTTTTAGAGATGCTGGCAGGTTTTTGGAGGCTGTCATACCAAAAAGAATGACGGCATCAGTCAGCTCAACCACACTATATATTTTTATTTATAAGTGACAAAGCCTTCAAGCAGCTGTAGGAATTGGGAGCAAAAGAGGAAGTAAGGTCATGTTATCATACAGTGGCAAAGTCTGTGCAGGGTGGAGGTCAGGGTGGATGTGTTCGTCAACTAAACATCAGACTTTAACAAGAGAGACCACTATTCCCATTTCAAACCAAGAGCTGACGTTGTTCCTTGTTTTAAAGCATGACCAAGATCACTACAGAGCCTTAACCACTTTTATTACTGCAACCACTATAACAAAGATCCCCCAGCCTTAACAAGGTAGTGATTCTGACATAAACTATGACCTTAAACCTAAACCCAGCCAAACCTTAACCATGGAATTGCCACATCATTAAATTGATTTATGTGTCAATATCGCTCTCGTGAAATGTTGTCGTCGTGCTTGCAGCAGCGCCACAGCAGAAGACGCTTCGATGTGTAATTCTGGAGGGTGTGGACAAACATATTTTGTCATTTAAGAGGAGGACTTCTTGTGCAGTCCACATTCCTCCTGGGACTTGGCCTGTAGAATAAATATAAAGTTATACCAGCAGCAGGTTAGCTGGGAGGAGGAACTCCAAGAAACAGCTCAGCGCACAACGCCTGTAAAACCACAACCTCTCCTTTATATGTGTCACTTTTTGTATGAATTTTAAAAACAAGATTTTTAGAGGTGCTGGTTGACTGTGATTGTGTTATGACCTCAAAAGGGGCCAGGCTACTGTTTTCCCTGTGAACTGACTTTGTAGTAAACTAATGTATCAACTGTAGATATGTCGATAATCTCATTAAACTCTCAACAGTGTAGGCAATGAGCCTAAAAACGCTGAATTACTCCTTACACTCTGCTGTTTATCAGAACTTTACACCAGACGGTTGAATCCTGAATATTATCATGTTAACGACACACAGTGAATGACGATCTAAGACATTCCTCCGTGTACTAGTTTGTAATCTTAATGACAGTGTATGCTGCAGCTTTGTGCTGTGATGGTAGCAGCGATATTGTGTAATTAAACCAACTTGCCCCTCAGAGCCCATACCCTCCCCGAGCCGTCCCCACACCTCCACTCCTCTTTGTCTGCCCTCACATCACACCACTACTGCTCTAAAGAATACCTCACCTCCTTCTTTTGTGTTTGTGTGTGTTTCTGCCTTCCTGGCAGGCTGTGTCTATTGCCCTCATTCTCCTTGCTCTGGCCCGCGTGAGCACTTGTGCTAGCGCGGCAGTTTGGCCAGTGGTCTGGGTATAGCGGCTCTGTGTCAAACGGCACCTTTCCTCTCAGGAAAGAAACAGAGGGAGAGCTGCAGGAGGAGGAGTAGCGCGTGCGTGTGTGCCCCCCCCCACCACCACCACCACACACACACGCACACACACATAGCTCAAGCACACATACACTGCATGGTGATGTCATCTAAAATGACATCATCCAATGGAGGGGAGCCAAGGGACCTGATGGGTTAGCATCCTCCAGTGAGTTAAAGGGAGAGAGCAAATAGGAGACAGAAAGAGAGACTTGTAAATAAGAGAAGAAGAAAAAAGGAATAGACACTCCGAGAGAGACAATGACTGATCTGAATTTCCGATCTTTGTTTTCTACATGACTGCGTATGCCTCTTGTTCAATCTTCACAGAGTCACGCGTCTCTCTTTTAGGAATACTTGCTTTATTTCCATTTGCAGGTGTTACCGTCCTGAGGGAAGTATGCATGAGTGCAGCTAAAGTGCAGCTAGAGTGCAGCTGAATCAATACCAGTCAGTGAATACACACTTGCATATAAACACACCACACACACAACTGTAATATCCACCTGCAATCACACACACACACAAGTGCAAGCACTGCATACAGTACGTGTACATGCCATGTGAACAACAACATATTTACGTGTGGACACCGAATCGGGCTCTCAAATAAACACACTCTCACACAATTAGTTGGGACACCTGTGTCTCTGCGTGTTTCCATTGTTGTCCACTTGGCTGTGCTGTGCTCCACACTGTGCTCCCAGCACGCCTGCCATCTGAAACCAGACACCTATGGACCAGCATCCTGCTGGAGTGATGCACCTCTCTCCTTCTCTGGAGCCACTGCCGATGCTGAGGACAGTCCACTTGGCAGACACTGATGTGTTCTCTGTGAAAAAAGCTTACTTTGCTCTATTTATTTGATAGCAACATTATGATTATGACCACTTTTGTTACACTTTGATTAACTGCCAGTAACACTCAGTGTTTGCTTTTAAGATGTTGAATTGATATATGAAAGCTGTTGCTTCTAATGCATGATGATTCAATCTTCCTTATCGCTCACTGCTGTCAGTGGCAAACTGACTCAACTGTATAAATAGAGAGGCATGTAGTGTGGGACAGAGGAGCAGGGATGAGCGATAGGAAGGGAATGAGGGAGGGCTCGTCGTGATGTGAGGGTGTGAGTCCACAAAATGGAGGAAAAATTTGGTCAAGGATAATCAAACAAAATAACCAGCAAAGATGAAGCAGACAAATGCTGTTTTTGCCCTGACCAGCATCTATTCTTGGCAGGGTTATTACTCACAGCTATCAGACTTAGTGGCCCTGCACTCCTTCAGAGCCTCATCAGATTCACTCCTTATAACTTAAAACGCTGGCTTCAGTGCATTTACTCGTGTTCAGCAAAGTTAGCAAGAAAGATAGGTTTGAACAGAAAAGAGGAAGCGGGCCATTTTAGTGATTATTTCCTCTTTGAGTTCCTTTTCCACTTTGTAGTGTTTTGTTAAAATGCCTGCTTGCATGCTGTCCCATCGCTGACTCTCAAAAAACACACCACATGCCAGGCAGATGATCTGATAAACACAATAAATTCATAATCCACAACCACAGACACACAGTTACTCACATACTCTACGTAATGTGAGAACAACATTCTGATTGTGGGGTCGAAGAGGTCACCAAAATGTAAATGTTTACTTAAATGAGGAGGAATTTCACTACCACCCACTCAACACACACTGCCTATTTTTGGTCTTATTTGGTGTATCTGCACCCGGTCCAATCACCATCCACTCCTTTCCTACCTTCTTTCTTTTCGCTGCAGCATTGGTATGGCAACATTGGCACAGGCCCACTCCTACTCTCTTCCGATCTTAGTCATAGGCCTCACTTATGAGGCACCAGCTGAAGCCCTACAACAGTTGATATGTTTGGTCACTTCCGTGTGTTTTCACTCTGCGCCTTTATCCCTCTTGCACACACACACTCACGCGCACTTAAACATGCAAATACCGCTTGTGTCCAGCTCTCGAATGAGTGTAAAGACGAAACAGGATTCAATTGAGGAAGCACAGTCTCCTTGTTTAATGCGGTTCAGGTAAGTTAGGCTGAGCCTTTGTCGGTAAATAGAAAGAGACCATAAAGCGTTGTGATGAGATTTTTTGTTTAGGTTGAGATGTTTGGCTCAGGTCTCTAAGTAACCTGTTGATTCCCATTGTGCTGACAGGTTAAGCAGGGTAGGAGAGGAACACTTGTTGTCCCTATGGACACCAGCCCATAAGCACTCTGTGAATATGGGCCACCTTTTGTGCTTACAGTAGGCTGCGTTGAGGGTGGACCTGCAGTGTGTGACTTCCTGTTACCTTGTATCAGGGTTAGATAGAGAAGTAGATGACGCAGATAATTTTGCAGTGCATGTTACAGTAATTGATTCTGTGCTTTGGATTCATTTTCTAACTGTTAGGAACACCGAATTTTGTTTTTGCAGCTTGGGATAGGTCTCATGTAAGTTTTTCTATTAATATTTTACTGATGCTCTTAGCTCTAGTACAGTGACATTTAGACCTCAGTGACGGGAGAGGTGTAATTGTGGTGACTAATAATGGCTATAATGTGGGCACGAGTATTGCTCTAAAACAGACTGTAAAAACGTTCACTCTTGAGAGTCTGCAGATTGTGAAAAGCTCAAAACACACTTGTACCAAAGAGTACCCTGATATATATTTTTTATGTCCTGTCATGTCTCTATGTGTGTCCATGACTGTCCTGCATTGTCTGGTTTAATTTTCTTTTCTTCATGTAATGCACTCTTTTTGTTTAGCAAGACCCATAAGGAAAGTACTCAGTCCAGTTTGTGAGATTTCACCGTTAAATACACCTGAGAGCTTTGTATTGTGGCAAAGATTGTGTGATTGACTGAAAGCTTTTGCTCGCTGAACATCTCTGAGTGTAAGTTGTGACAGAGACAAAGATGGAAAAAGAAAAGAATATGGGGACCTTTGAACCAAGGCAGGCAGTCTGCCATTAAAAGCGTAATTGGTGGGGTCCAGTGAAGGGCTCAACATGCTCTCAACCCACTCCCAACTAAACGGGCAACGGTTTATTTAAGGGGACAAATAGGTCAAACAGTCTCCAATTATCCCCCAATCGAAAGCAAGGACTTTCTTCTCCTGCCTTTTTTTTTTCTCCTTTTCTTTCCTGTGTGTGAGAGAGCAGCATCGTTCCAACTCACCAACCAGCGGTCTCTGCTGACCTAGTTCTGCTCTGGACACAGGGTGCTTTAGTAGGGACAGGCTTCACCCACTGTCTCCTCTGGGCCTACAGACAGACAGACAGACAGACAGACAGACAGACAGACAGACAGACCAGGACGTAAACATATTCACTCAGAAAAGCTTCATGTTCTCACATCCATAACCCCTCTGACATTTTATCCATCAGGTTAATTGAGTGAACATCATTGATCTTGGATGGCATCCCCGGCCAACAAGGATACCACTGTCACAGTGACAGTGATTATGTTTGCATGCTGGCAGTGCATTTTCAGTCTATATAGCACAAGTGAAAAGTGAGGCCGCCCTGTGCAACTGTCACAATCTTTACTCCATAGACGGCTGATTTAGTTTAGACTGAAGCCACCAGATGTGGTGATGTAGGTTTACTTTGACTCAGCTGTTGACCTTGAGTCCAGCTTAATGTTAAACTGCCCCCCATGTTTTGTCTCCTCTTTACTTAACATGTAAACGGGTGTTTTTTATTATTAGTGTTATTATTATTATTATTTCCATCGACTTTCATAGTCTACGAATAACCTAAAAATCTCTTTACCGTCTGAGAGGCGGAGCTGATTCGTTACCAGTGTGTCATGCACGCGATTACACGTATACCACACACACACACACACACACACAGAGAGACAGTGTCTCATTTTGAGTCATATAGATTCCTCCCACATAATATGACCTTTCAGTTGTTTCTTATATTCTAAATATCTTAGTTAAACATTTGCGCAGACGCGCTCCCTCCCTTCACGCGCTTGGGTCATGTTTGCGTGTCGAAAATGCTTCAGATAATCGATTACAAAGTTTAAACAAACAACATTTTGCAAAGAGCTGTAACAAAGCACAGAGGAGGCACAGTGTGGATCCCGTGTAGCTTTATCTGTGGCTGCTGGTCTGTGCGCACTGCATCTGACACCTCAGATATTTCTCTTATCGACCCCATCAAATACAAATACATATCATTTGCGAAGAAGCGTATTAACTGTTGACTTGACACCCTCGTGTAAAGACGGGGTCAGCGCTGGTGCAACTTCAACTCTGGGTAGATCCGAAACTTTTAACCACGTCCTTTCATGCGCGTCGCTTTTAATTCAGTCAGACCGTCAGGTGTGGAGGTGACGAGCACACGCACGAGCCCTCTGAAACAATATGCGAGCTTGTTTTTGGTGTGAAATGAGAAGAATCTGTGTGATTGGCAGATATAAAAGTTGAAATGATACAGTCTCTTGGTGAGTGTTTTGGCGCTCTCGTCGCAGTCTTGTTCTTCTTCGATGACCTTTAAGGAGAACCGCAAGCCCATCAGATGATTTTACTACAGTTTCTTCTTTGCATTCTGACTGTGCATCAGCCCACACATCGGGCAAATATTCAAATACTGCTGCATAACTGTGAGCCTGACACTCCCAAAACACACAGACACACACACACACGGACATCAAGCGACTTATAGTGTCACTTTTCTTTGACTCTGTCAGTTGATTATTGTAATTTACGCACCAATCAGTACGTGTTCGTCATCAATCTATACGTGTCAATAACAGGGAAATTATACTGTGTTCGTATTACGTGCCTCGTCCTTCTCACATTTTAACTTCATTGTGTGTGTGTGTGTGTGTGTGTGTGTGTGTGTGTGTGTGTTTTAAACACATGAATCCTGTCACACTCGACAATATTGTAAGTTGTAAATCTGCTCATGACAATTTGTGGCTTTGATGTAGTTTGTCGAAATCGAATAATAGACAATAATCAAGTCCCAGTTTCAGAAAAGAAAAAAAAACTGTCACCTAGTTTTTTTTCCTGTAAACAGTCAAACAGACACAATGTCACGGTTTCCTCCGCAGTCTCAGTATTTACAGATGACTGATGCTCAGTAAACACTGCATATAGATCTCAATGTAATTTTCGAATACACTTCTTTGAATGAGCTCTTCCAGCACTCGTCAGGTCCAAAAACTGTTTTATTTTTCCTTGTGTGCTTTGTTTTTACTGTTTTATCACTCTGCAGTACAAACAGTGAAGACGTCTATATAACCCTCTCCTTCATAACAGCTGACCTGAGTGTGACACGCGGCCGTATCGTGACCGCTGTGTGCGCACCTGCTGTTGGAGGGACCAAGTACGACACGAGCAGAAATCAAGGCTTTTTCGTGAAGGTTTAAAAAGTTTGTGTTTTAAAAAATATAAGTATACATGTAAATGCTCACCTGGTGGCAGCGCAGCGGTGATTGGACCGTCAGGTGCCTCGTGTCAGTGCACTGCTGGCTGCTGACAGAAATGATATCAGGCATCGTGGCTCTTCCTCACGCAGCGTGGATGATTGCTTTAATCCTCCATTGTGCACTTTTTTTAAAAAGAAAAAAGTGTGGTTATAGTTGGTGGACACTTGTGCATGACTCTGCAAACGTATAAATATTTCTGTTAAAACCAGCCAGATCTCCACTGAAGACACCCCCACGGTGACAGATCAGACCTTAGGCTTGTACTCGGTCTCAGTTTTGTGGTGTCAGCGTCTTATTGTGAAGTTTTAATGCAAAATCTCCCTAAACGATCCTCCACGAGCCGTACGTGTTTTATATAACTGTTGAGTAAACTTGACGTGGCTCGACAGGAGTTTGTAAAGCCGCAGGACGTGCAGCAGCCCACAGTGGGCCTGGAAGCGCAGGCCTGTTTATGAGCATCAGGAATGTACAGTTTGTTATGAGCAATGAGCATTAAGTTAATTTGTTGTTGTTATTAAGCCTCCACAGCTCAGATGTGCTTTCCCCTCCCTCCTCTGATGCATTTACAACCTTTGAAATTGGCTTCCTCTTCAGGGAAACGTGCAGCCTTTTATTTCCACCGCTCTTAACATTTCTGTCCCAGGCTGACGCGCCTGTCAGGTCAGAAATATTTTCAAGGACATTTAGGAGCTGAAGGCACCGGCTGCTTTTCATTTGATACAGGAACGAGCTGAGCGCTGTCTGTTAACCGTACACGCTGCTAGCCGTCAAAGCTGGATGAAGAGGAGGAGGAGGAGGAGGAGGAGGGGGAGGAGGAGGAGGGCGTCTTGATGGTGACTTCACTGACACCAACAACTTCCTGACGCAACGCTGCTGTAACAGCAGCGGGGAAACAGGGAGCTCACCTTTTTATCCGATGAACCTACATGATCCTATTTCTGCATTCTGCATAGTAAGCCGCCTCAGCTCCCCCTCCCATCCTGTCCAAGCACAGCGAAGGGCTCGTTATTACTAGAGTGTCTGTTCGCGTCTCACTTCTTTACACCATGAGGGCAAAAAGCAGATTTTGTTGGTTTAGACTTGTTGCGTTGCTCGGTGGTCGACGTCTTTATTGTTGAAAAGCAGGAAATCAAATGAGTGTGTCCTGCGCTGTAAGTTATGTCCAATCTGCCTGTCCATCTTTGTGCTTGATAGAAAAAAAAACAAAAAAAAAAGCAGCTTCCGCTCAGAGAAAGTGAACTTTCTGCCTCATATATCTGTGACAGAGAGCGAGTAACCTGTCGAGAGCAGGAATGGACAGATGGGATAATTACTCAACTTGAGTCCGGTGCTGTGGCTGAGGGGAAGGTGAATCCATGTGATATCTTAGAGTTTTGTTTGTTTGTTTGTTTGCTTGTTTGGTTTTTGGAGTGGAAGGAAATCTGAAGTCTCTGCGGGTCTACTCCTTGGCGAGGAAGCGGCAGTAACGCGTTACTGAGCGCGTCGTTACCGCCCTGTTACTGTCCGGGAACTAGCGAGAGGTTGAAGTGGAGAGAGGCGTATAGGCTGCATGCGTCCTGTTTTTTTTTTTTTTTTTTTTTTTTTTTTTGAAGACTCCAGCTCGGTGAAGTAAGAGAGAGAAAGCCTGTGAGCGCCATTGAAAGCTTGAGATGAAGCCTGTGTGCGATTCAGAGTCTGTAGTTCTACTGTAGAAATCCAAGTTAACCGAGCCGGCCTATGCAAATCGTCCCCGTTCCTCTACGCGCGCGCGGGGCGCACCGATGTGTAGTAGCCTGATCTTGGATAACCTATCGGACCCGGGCACCGTGTGCTGTGTGGCTTGTCTGTTTCACTTTGAAGGGATGCTGCTCGTCCCAGACACGTGAGCTGAGCTGATGAGACGACTTTGTCGCGGATTTAGATGAGGGGGTTTTCTGTGCGTTAATGGCCAGGCGTGCGAACTAGGCTATGGTGCGCTCAGATGTTTTTTTTCTTCTTCTTTCTCTCCCTCGGTCGCTCTCTGTACCGCTCCGCCTCCCCCTTTTCGCAACATTGACGCAACCAAAAATACTGGAACAAAAGAAACAACTTCCTTGAAGCTTTGCTGAAACTGCACTTAGTCGGAGAATGGAAGCTTGTTGTCAACTTGCCTTGGATGGAAATGTCGAGGTGAGGGTGTCACCAGTGGCCCGGCTGGCGAGCGAGGGAGATGCAGTCGATCACTCCGAAACGCACCCAGGCGATCGAGTAAGTGCCATTAAACATTCAGTGGAGTAATTTCAACTTTTGGTGTGTGACCTCTCGACTACTTGAGCTTGCCGTACGGTGTCAGTCACTGCAAAAATAAAGTCGTTTTTGTCGATTCTCTGCGACACTGAGCACAAAGTAAAAGCCCTTAAAGGTAATGCTGTCGAATTGACGAGGTACAATATAAGTTATGGGCCTGTATATCATAACCAAAGTGGAAGATGTCGATGTGCATGTTATTGTCAGATTACAAGTTTGTACTTTTTTTGGACAATTTGACATTTAGGGGCCATTGACAACGAGGCTTTAACTATTCTACTGTCAGCCTGTAAGACTGTGGGCTGTGGGCTTATTCCCTCTATTGTGAACAAGAAAGCAGTTTGGATTAGCTGAACGTGATCATCCACTACACGAGTGGACACAAAATGTGTTGTGCATTGACAGGACTTGAGCACTGGGCTCCCAGTTTATTATTGTTATTCATGCAGCAGCCTTGAGCAGTCGCCGGTTGCATGAAGATCCCCGTGATCAAACAAACATGTCCACAACCGAGCAGCCGTGCGATCATTTTATTCCACAGATGTGGTGTCATGTGTTGTAGGTGATGTGTGTAACTTTGCTTTGAGGTTCGGTCCGCAGTTTGGGCGGACGATCACTCCGCTTTGTCGCGTCGGTGTTTTTACTGCATGAACAAAGAACTGGATGGAGTAGTCGGCTCGGCACAGAGCGTCGGTGGAGAGCAGGCGGGCTGTTTACAATAATAACACGATCGCGGTGACGTCACGCGACTGACAGCGGGCCCGGCCAATGAGGAGGCCGCGTAGCCATCAGCAACACGCTATATTTGGAAAGTGGTTACATCATCGAGGTACAACAGCGGCCCGTGGAGGGAGGGACTTCCGCAGGAATTTCTCAGTTTGTAGTCCAGAAACAGGACAATGAATAGATCAGTTTTGTTTTTGGAGCTTGAACACTGATATTTTTAGAGCCTACATCCATTTACAGGACCCGTTTACACCTCCATTCAGCCGAGATGCTGCTAGGTGTGCCCTGAGCACTGTTTATGGTTGTGTCATTACAATGCAGTCATATTCAGACGCAGACTATAACTGAATAACATCTCAGTTTGTCCAGCTTTTCAGTGCTAAAGATAATTGATCGGTGAAGATTCATTCGGTTGCTGATTAATTCACATACATTCATACAATTCCTCTATCACAGCCTAGGTCACATACACATTTACAGATCCCCCAAGATGACTAAAAATTAGCTGTTCTTTATCAGAATTATTGATAACGCAACAGTGGCATCATTTGTAACATGCCGATTTTAGCTGGCGTACCCTACTGATGCATGCTCTAAAGATTGCAACCATATTACATGTAACTGTAGCCACCAGTTCTTCAGTGCTGCTGAACGTTTGTTCAGACGTATCAGAGTTAAACACTAGAAAAAGCAGAAACAGAGAGGTTAAAAAACTGTCTGAAATGATTTTCACTCAGAGATGCCGAAACTATTCCAATCAAATCCTATTTCTCTTTCGTGTTATTGTCACTATTTGTAGTAGCAGTTGTCTGTTAGACTATAATACGATAACAGATGTAAAACAGTAGACGTAATCTCCTTAAATATTCTTCCATTTAGATATGAACTCTGAATCAGTCCATGTAAACGTAGCCAACAGAGTGGAGAATTGTTTTTTTTGTTTTTTTTACCCTTTTGTTTAGATGCGAATCCTCTATTCTCTGTGAAATTATCCTCAAAGCATCAATATAAGTATCAGTGACACATGCTCTGATATTATTCGGTCAAATTTAAAAAACAAATTTTAAAATTGTCCACCAAATTCTATACTATAAGAATTGACACACTTTACACTCTGATTTTCATGACAGTATTAAATGATAAAATAAAAGCAGTGTCCTTGAGATGAGGATGCAGGAGCTATGGTGGTTTGTCGATCTATTAAGTGCACTACATTGGCCTCGCGTTTAATGTATATTGGACTTTATATTTTCCTCAAATTTTGTGAGTTGATCAAACAGTAATCTCACTATAAAACTGTTGAAGTGCCCAGGGCAGTGACATTAGTGTGATGTCTGCTTGTAGAACTACAAGCCAGTGTAAACACACATCCCACTCCATCATCGTAAGTCCAACACATTTAATGCAACATATGAGTAAAATCTATCGTCTGGTTTATGGAAAACAGGAATACTGGTTGGGACAGTAGACTCTCAGGTTAGCTGATGGGATGTGTTCACTCTTGATCGCAGTGAAAGAAAAATAAGCCCACACTGTTTCCTGCACTGTCCATGCTTTGTTTTCAACATCACCTTTTCATTCCAACGGTCACTTTGCATTCTGCCTGATAACCTGAGTTTTATTCATAGTGATACGTAGTTAAACTCCTCTTGTGGTTTCAGATGTGTGTGTGTGTGTGAGTGAGTGTTTTAGTGTAGGCTTTCAGGGGACACTGACTCAGGGCGGGAGTGACAACGAGCACAAAGTTGCAACATAATCTTAACGTTATCTACATAATGATATATATAGGATATGAACATAGGAATGTTTCACGCTAATGAATACATTTTGTAAAATCTGGTGGAGGATTTGTTGGTTTTATAGCTGCTCTGTCTGAAAGTTGTATGGAAAAGATAGCGGCTCAGAGACAGTGTCGAGCTTGGATAATACTGTAAGAAGGTAAATAGTCTTGAATGTCCGCCTAAAGAGTCTCCTTCAGCCTTTTCAGTGTCATTAGAGCAAGTGATTAATGTTAAATACAGTAATATACAGTGCATTACTTTTCAAATAGTCCATTGGCCCTGTGACTAACTGATGGTGATTTTAGGTGTACCTGTCTCTGTCTATAACCAGATTTTGAAAATTCTGTATTTTGATTGTGTTGAACATTAATGTACATATTAACATTATGTATATATTTATTCATATGTTTTCCACCCAGGTCTCAGTGGAGAGTGTTAAATCCTACGGTGAGGCTGCTGTTCATACTGTACTCAGCTTTGTTTTATTTTGCTTTTGGCACAGCGGTTCTCAAATTCAAAGATGAGGAATCTCGGCACAAAACATCCTCAATTACCAGCTTCGGG
>OMNW01014314.1:46573-58473 GCA_900303245.1 Selene dorsalis
TTAAAAAAAAAAAAAAAAAAGGCAATGCAAGCTGCAGGTGAACTCCTCGGGCAAAACCAAAACCAAGTCACACAGAGCAGACTTTTGCTTTTTTTGATGAAAATATATGAAATAAACGTGTTACATTACATTACAGTGCAGTAATTACATTTTACTCTGTGACCTGATGTTTTCCTGATAGTTCAGCCTCAGTGTGTTTTTTTTTTTTTTTTTTTTTCCTCCTTCAGTCTGCACTGAACTGACATTACACCGGTTTTCTTGCACCTGGCCATACGGGCCTCCTCAACGGTGATTATGTATTTTTAACACGTGTATATGAAACTATATTTATGAATGAACTAATAGGCCTAACTAAATTGTGTAATCTGGCAAAGGTTTTTTTTTTTTTTAAGCAAAAGAAAAAAACACTTGCAGTTTTGAAAATGGAAAAAACATTTACATCAAAAATACATTATTTATCATCCGTGCGTTTTGTTTTTATGTTAAAGAAAATACGACTGAAGACAATATTAAGCTTTATTTTTAAACGCCGTGGCTACAAGCTGGACTCTGAAAATGAATTTTCTCCAAATGTGTGTGTGTGTGTGTGGAGTGTGTGTGTGTGTGTGTTAACATCAAAGTGAGTCATCAGTGATTATGTACATCAGTAAATTGTCATATGACGTCCTAAACGCTGCCGTTTAAATCTGAAGGACGGTGGATTTTTCTTTTCTTTCTTTCTTTTTTTTTTTTTTTTTTTTTTTGAATTTAGAAAAGCTGCTGACTCCGCACACAGCACACCTAAAATGTGGAAACAGTCCTGATGGACTGGATTTCCACATTTAGTTTTACACCTGATGAGCTTCACCTCATTATATACATTTTTAACAGCTTTTATATAAAGTCGTGCATATTTTAAATACCTGTACAAGTGCCAAACTATACACTCTGTAGCAGCCACCGACAGCGCTTATATAACTATCTGAAACAATATTTTCCAAACAACATAAAAAAAATCATTAATGCGTAAAATTACTATTATAACAACAGGATATTATATTGACAACGCGGTTATTTAAAAGAGAAGAGGCTATTTACTGAAATTACACGTGACACGCTATACAGTGTAAGAGAGTAAGAGGTCGGGACCAGATCAAAGACAGATAAATAATAATCAGTTATTTGGTCATTTAGTCATTTACAGTGTTTGTATAGATGGTGACATGAAGTTTCTGTTTGATTCACGCGCACCACAGGCCCACATCTGATCTAAGTGAGTCACCACGCGCCCTATAGTTTACTGATCATTTCTCAGAAAAATCTCACTTACACTCCCTTACTCAGATTATCTGCCTTGATTTGTATCGAGGAAACGTTTGTCGAGGCTATAATTAAATTTGTGTGCTGTCACAATTAAAATATTAATGTGGTGTGCTGCTATTTTTTTTATTTATTTCCATCCCATATTTGCCTGGCAACAGAAGGCTATATATATATGTATGTACCAGCGTGTCATGACGTAGGCTACATCCCGAATTATGGCCAGTGCTGACATCACAGATTCACTTGTGGTCTGATCTCTGGATGATTTTAAAGGCATTCATTTGTGCTTTCTTCAAAAAACACATGCACAGGAGGATAAATAAAAGGTTACATGGTGAGATGCACAAGTCATTGTCCGTTTGCCCTGACCTATTTTAAGGAAGATCATAGTTGGTGCTGAGCCAAAGATTTCACTGAGCAAGCCCCACGTTTGTAATGTAGTCCGTTAAAAATTGCATTTTGAACGACAGATTCAGATGCAGGATAGAAACTATATTGTACTTTTTAATTTGACAGCCTGCAGATGGTTGATTTTGACTTTACAGACCGGAACAAGTAGTGCAACGAATGAGTCCTCGTGAACCTCCACTGGTCAGATTTTGTGTAGAAATGAAGTGACGGCCCATACAGCACGCGGAGTGATAATCATGTAGTCTCACATAAGGCTCGTAATCACTGATAGAGGAAATGCAGTTGTCAGTTTTTTTTTTTTTTGGTTTCATGAGACATCACAACACCACGGGACCGTATGCTTTTGTACCTCTCGCGCTGTGTCTGCAGCCTGCTGAATTTTTCACACGGGCCCTGTTATGCAACCTGTGTAACCTTGAAGAGGTTGCAGCATCACTGTGGTGCGGACGCGCTCTGTGGGGAAGAGAGGCCATAGATTACACTGTACACTTCTTTAATTCCCCACATGCATAGTTCAACTGTATCGTCTCTGCTTAAAATTGCAGTTCGATGAAGCATATTACGCCTAAATTAAAAAAATAATAATCATAATATAAAAAAAAGCAAACATGGATGTGTCTTATTTCTCAGTTTTATTTATCAAGTTCATCTTGGAGAAGTATAAAAGTGTCACCGTCTTAAGAAGAGTATAGGTCGCACATTTATGAAAAGCAGTGTGATTTAGTGTCTATTCTATGTAAATGAAGGCGACGACCTCTGACTGAAGGAGAGGTTCAGTTTGATGCCGTGGCTTCAGAGAGGCTGAGCAAAGAAAAAGAGTACAAAAGACACAACAAACATTTGGTTAACACGTGTTTTGTTTCTATATATATACTCAGCTGCATATCTGTCGTTAGTATTGCGCATCTCACGGGTCACTTGGAAAGCAAATTGTAGCTGTGAGTGCGTGAGATGCCACAGGCTAGTAATTAAAACAATTTACAACTGCCAATAAAGCTGACAGTAGAGTCAATTAAGTGCACGATGCATTCCTGGCCTGCGCCCATTAAACTTGTGCACATGTCAGTCATTTCCCGCAGGTACACACCAGTGTGGCTGAAGTGCGAGGAAACTGTAGTGAAAAGTGAATCAATCTGCGAGGTCATGTAGGCTGTGAGGTTGTGAGGCTGCAGCAGGAGCACGGTTGACAGCAACAAACTCATAAATAAGGTGATCCACCGGGGTGCTGCCATCCCATATGAGCCCCCCACCCGGTAGGAGCCATTCTCGTGGGGGACTGAGATCTTGTCCACGTCTCTGAGCCTCAACGAATCCCACTTCTTCACGTCGAAATTGCGCACCAGGGGGCCGACGTCCATCTCCTTCCGAGAGGGCAGCGGAGTCTCCTTGAGGACGCTTAACCTCTCCCGAAACTCCTGCATCTGCTGCAGAAAGCACAAGGGGTCGGAGACGCTCCTGAACGACTCCGCGATGCTGAGCGCCAGCCTCTGCTCCTCCAGCGCTGCGCTCAGCTTAGTGATCTCCGGATCATACGCTTGCATCACCACCAGCTTCACCGTTTCGAAATCGGACAGGATCTCGTTCTTTTTGCACTCGAGGGCACTGATGAGTTTGTCGAAATAGTCTGTTACCTTTTCCGCGTCCTTGGTCACCGACTGAAGAGCCCTTTTCTTACTGGTCTGTAGTGTCTCCAGGCAGGACAGGGTATCTGCACTCTGCCAGCTCTCCACGCCGTGAAGCAGCTCTTCAAACGCCCCCTTCTCGCGCTCATATGCCTCCTCCAGGGAGCAAAATTTGTGCCCTTTGTGGTTATCTGTTGTTGCGCAAAACCCACATATGAGTTTTAAGTCCGTGACGCAAAATATGTTGAGAGGCTGGTCGCAGTGTTGTTTACAAGCAGACATCTTAGGCATAACCCTTATTTTGCTGTACTTCTCCACTATGCCGCGCAGGGAGTAGTTAATCTGCAGGCTGTTTGCGCCGTTGTGAGGGGTCTCTTTGCGGCATGTGGGGCATTTGAAAGGTGTTCTGTAAGCCGGACCTCGGTTTCCTTCCAAGAGTCCCTCCAAGCATTTCTTGCAAAAGCTGTGTGAGCACAACAAGACCCGCGGGTCCTCGAAGAGACCGCAGCAGATCGGGCAGGTGAGTTCCTCTTCTAGCTGCTCCATGGCATTCTGTAAACACATTATCCAGGCGTCAAACCGTTGCCTAAAAAGACCAATAAACCAACACTTCATAAAATTGGCTACTGAATACACACTCACACTCTGGGGTGCTGCCACGCAAGGGAGCGGTGGCAATAAATGACACACGAAAAATGCTGTAGCATCGCAAAGGATACAGGTTTTGCAGTCAGGTTCCAGCTGTGTCTGGAGTATTCCCATCCTGAAAGTGAAACTGACTTGCAGCGGTGTACCCGCGCAAAAAGCTGCCAGGCGCCGTGCCAAAGGCTCCGAGTGCCAATCTAATGTTAAGTAACATCCTGCGTTTGATGCTTCTCTCTGTAACCAGCTGGCTGTTGTAAGAAACGTGAAAACGCGTCGTAAAACCAAGCTGAATACAAGTCAAAATCAATGATAACTTAACATGCATAAACGTTGTTGTTGTTGATGATATTGTTGTTGTTTTTCTTCTGGCTTTTGTATAAGGAAGCAGCAGGACGCTTGGTTAGCTGTGATGAATCCTAAATTACCGCCGCCTAACCAATCCAATGCGACAAATTAGCGACAAGCAGGGTTCACGTTTGCGTTGCTCCTGTTGGCAAGGTACTGAAGGAGGGCTGTGACAGATTTTGCAAGCGCATAGTAACATGCAACTACTGGACCAAAAGAATCACTCACCAGCTGCTGAGACGCACAGTGCAACGCAATCATGGCGCTTGTTGCTGTGCAGACTTCGCCCTTTCCGGGTATGGAGTTAACTGTTTCGGCAGCGCACTGAAAAATAACACACGCTCGTTTCTCCACGTTTGAACACCTGTACACGTGTAATAGCGTGGCACGTTGCCACCGATATGAAATCTATTGATATTTGGATTTATTCCACAGCTTCATTGTGAATATGACGGATGTTTACGTTTTTGTCCCTGCAGGGCAACTTGCAGAGGATCCCTGCCAGTTGGATGGGGGAGGGGCTGTTGCTATGCAAAACATTACAGCGTGAAAAACTGTCAACTAGGTTTCAGTCCCAGCTCGGCATCGCGGGCTTTTATACTGCCCCACTTCAGTCACTTGTGTGGGCACTTCTCAATATATGCACGTGTAAACAGTTAATACTATAAAGGCGCGTGAGTGCATCGACTTTAATGCTGTGTCGTCCTGAATAAGACAAGTGGCAGATGATATGGGAGCGAGCAGAGACTAGACTGGACCAGAAACACCAACACCGTTGACTTTATGCATCAGCCAGTTCTGATGCTGCTCTTTTGCTTATCAGTTTATGTTACAATTTCAGCATCCGTGCACCATTAAACATATGATAATCCGCTGGAAACTCACTTGCTGCTCACTTGTGATTATGTAACTTCGATATCCAATAGTTACTTAGTCACGTGTAGAAATTTTGACCTTGATTTTCTTCCCTTGTTTCCATGCCATCAGGAGCAACTGCCTATCTTAGCCACTGTGATTGGATACAGTGGGGTAGCGGGGGCTTATGCAGTTCCCACTTCTGCCGCAGCGTGTCGCTGTTGTCTGAGGCGACTTTGACGTTTTAACGGCGAGCGCCGCTCTTTGGCTTCGTGGTCTTGAGTTTGTTTCCGGATGTTACAGCTGCTGTGTATCGAGCAAGAATGGCTGCGATGTTTACGTGTTGTCTAGGCTGCTGCGGAGATGGCGGATCGGGGCATATTCCTCTCAAAGAAATGCCCACGGTTCAGTTAGATACCCACCACATGGGTAAGAGAGTTTGTCTCCACTTACGTACAGATAGTTTATGACTGCATATGCGTGGACTCGGCTGTGACTGTGACGTGATGGTTTGCTACTTCCGTGGTTACCATTAGCTAGCTAGATAGCTAACTAACTAACTGTGCCGAGGAATGTGTTTTTGTTTGCATAGGTTGGTTACAGACAGTTGTATTAAGAAAAGAAAAAGACGTCAGCATACAGACCGTTTGTTAAATAATACACAAGTTGAAGAATCAACGTTTATAGAGGGGAAAAGCAGTGAAATCTTAACGTTAATCTCACACATAGACCCGACTGATAGCTGTCAGGATTGACATTTGGTTTTTACACTAGCAGATTTTTAAAGGTCCCCGTTTACACACGTGTTGGAGGACACGTGACACTATGAATAACAACGACAAAATCAAATTTACTTGTGATAAATGTTTAAGAAAAAACAAACAAACAAAAAATCTCCGCACTTGCAAACATGCGGATATTTTCCCTTTTTAAACTGTTGTAAACAAAATGCCTCTTACATTACTGAAAAGTCCACTTTCAATGCGTGTTAATGTCATGAGTCTGTGTCATAATTGCATAAATTGCATACTGAAACACAATTTGTCTCTAAGCTAGCTGCTATGTCACAATCTTGATTGCACTTACACTTCTTTAACTTGTGAAACTTTCATTCTGCACTGTGAAGATCAAACATACATTGGGTGTAACAATAAGTAAAACATATCCTGAGTTAGGGGGTATGAGTTATGATTATACGCCTTTTCATTAATCTTATTTTGAATTTTTGAACTTGAACATTTTCTAGATTAACCTTGTCAGATATTAAGATTTAAGATACAGTAATAATTTGCATCTTAAACTTGCTTTATGAATTTCTTTTTTCTTCTTCCAGGCACAGATGTTGTCATTGTAAAGAGCGGCAGGAGGATATGTGGCACTGGAGGCTGTCTGGCCAATGCTCCCCTGCACCAGAACAAAAGTTACTTTGAGTTTAAGATCCAGTCCACTGGTAGGCACTTGGTTTTTATTTGATGATCACCCTGTTCTCATACCTCTCCTGCCTTAGTTCCATACTAGATTGCCATTTTCTAGTGCATTCCTAGTGGTGCTTATTGATTCTGACACACTGTACTTTTAGTGGTTGCACTGTCTTGTGACTGCATGTGAGCGGATCAAATTCTGTTTACTTAAAAGGACACCATCTGAAACACAAGATATTTGCTTCATCTTCCATATAAGCCCTTAAACGAGGCCACCGTCATTTAACTCTACACTCTAGTCACGCACTGTTTTTGCTATGTAATATTTAGTTTTAAATATGCTGTTTGTAAATTGCAGCTGCTAACTTTCTGTTGTATTTGATATTATTTTAAACATCAATGCATTTTAGACTTTGTATGAAAATACTAGGTACTTTAATGTTGTGTTCTGTATTCAGGTGTGTGGGGAATAGGTGTGGCCACGCAGAAAGTCAATCTTAATCAAGTGCCTATGGGCAGAGACACAAACAGCCTTGTCCTGAGGCATGATGGGTCTGTGTACCACAATAATGAAGAAAAGAATCGCCTACCTGCAAACAGCCTTCCCCAGGAGGGGGACATTGTTGTGAGTTCAGAATTTATTTAACTTGATCCTGAATGATTCTTTGATCACCATATCTTCGGATATTTTAAATGGTACCAGTTGTTTGTAAAACAGAAAATCTTTCTGATCTTAATCAGCATCTTGTCAAATAAATCAGAGTGGGCAAGTATAAACATATTTAGACAGTAAGGTTAAACCGGTTTCCATTCAAAAATAACGTTGTGTTGTCTGACATGATTTTGTGCAGAGTAAAGGGGCTGTAATAATGGTTGCTGGAATTTCTTTTTATCAGTCTACTCTATACACAGAGTGAGTTATCTCATGGTCTTCCAACGAATATGTGACCTTAAGTTGTATGTGTTACACGAGTCTTCGTGAAACTCTAATTGTCTGTTAGAGGCCTGCTGCAACAGGCTGGCTTGCAGCTCCCCTCAGACCCACAGTAGAAATCTGTACTTTAGGCTTTTTCCCCAAGGCAGTTGGCCGCTAGCAGTGCTCAGTAAACCTATGGTCGGACGTGGCAGGGAACACCCTCTGTTTATGGCAAAGCTTTTCACATGCACACTAAATTTCTATTTGGCTAAATCAGTTTATAAATTGTGATTGATCTATCAAAACAGCTTTTATTCCAGTTGTTTATAAAGCTTGCCCATCAGAACTGATTATGTAAAATTTGATGTTAATGAGCATAGACACGGGGACTAGAACAAATGGACTGTAGAGCAGTCTATGTGTGTGTGGCAGAGAGTCCTGGTGGTGCAGGTGGCTGCAGCACAAAGCACAGCGGGGGCAGACAGGAGTTGTTTTGAGACACGTACACACCTCTGTCAGTATCGATAAGTGTGTCATCTGCACAAAGTAGAATTTGCCACATTCACCTGGTTTTACCGAAACAAAAACTGTGTTTTACTTTTTCCCTAAACTAAAACAGAAAGTCATCAGAAAGGCTTTCCTGAATTTCATCTAGGCCTGCTCATTTTATTTACACTGTACACAAAAAAAGAGACCAAAACAGTCCTTTAGTGGCACTACTGCATTTGTGTGATAGGTAATAGAGAGACTCCTACCACCATACATACATACATGTGCACATACATGAGACATGTATCAAGGTGAACATCAGTGAACTTGTAATACTGCAAACTAAGTGGCTGTGCAGGAAAAACATATTCTTTGGGGTTTTTTTTAATCAGGAGACAGGAATTCAGGTCAGCCAGTGAAACTTTTATCACACTCTGAATTCAGTGAAACCTGCTCTTTGAGGTTTTCTTATAGTGAACTATATTTCTAGTGCTACTCTTCAAGCAAAAGCAGAAAGTGCTTTCCAAAACCTGAGTCAATCAAACAATGAAAACATCAAACAACACTCAAATACACACAACATCCATGCACATACACAAATACATGTACACTTACACATAGCATAAATAAGAAATTAATTGATGAATAGATTTTCTGGCAGCACGCCGATTGATAAGCAGTACGGATGGATGAATTAAATAAATTATGTGAAAATATATATATTACATGAAAGTACAGGATTTAAGAATAAGATGCCACCACCACAGAGAGTCTTATGTTTTATCAGAGACATGTCTGGTCCTGAGCTCCCTGTCAGATAATGTGTCTAATAGGCTGCAGGGTCATTGAGCAAAGTGCAAACTTTACATGCATTGTCATCTATTCACTTTATCATTTAATCCTGGAATAATGACCTCCTTAGACAAGCTCTGACTGTTAAACACTGATATATTTTCAATACATAGGCCTGTTTTTGGTGTATGCCGCTCACACACTGTGTAATTTTGACTCTTTGCCAAAAGCGGCCTCCGTTAAGACCAGTCCTACGCCTGTTTATTTATGTAACTAGTATAATGCATTTACAACAAAAAATGTTGTAAAGACATTTTTTTCTTGGATAAAAAATATCATTGACAATGATGATTAAATCATAGTTAAAGCTTAAGGCATTATTACTCAGGATGGCTCAGTGTAACTGCTGGATGGAGAGGAAACTAACGAACACTGGGAGATAACACATGTACATACTTTGTTTGCTTTTTCTGCTCGTCTTGACTTGAAATGCTCTTCGACTAGGTTTCATCACAAACTTGCAATAACCAGGCTACACTTCTGAAAGTTTGTTTTTGATCATTGAAACAGTGATAAATGTATATGTATATGCATGCTAAAATGCAGTGATGAATGAAATGTTTGTCTGTATTCCTCAGGGCATCACTTACGACCACGTGGAGCTGAACTTATATCTGAATGGAAAGAACATGCATTGTCCTGCCTCAGGGATACGAGGCACTGTATACCCGGTTGTTTACGGTAGGTTAATTTGCTGGCTTGATATGCTGACTAGTTAAATAAGGTTTGTAATGATTTCACTGTTATTGAAACTAAGTGATGTGATTGTTATTGACTGTAGAAATGCTTTTCCAGAACTGTCATTATAGTAGTTACAATTAAATTCCACTAGAGGGCTGCATTTGCACATTTTTAACACTGGCCAGTTGGTCATTAGTGCGGTCATTAGTGGTACAAAACTGATTTTACCTTCCCCAGAGTGAATTATGAGAGCTAATCAGAATAAAGCCTTTAGCAGAGAGGGCCAGTCTTGCCACAGAGAAATAAGATTTGCAAGATTTATCCTGGTCTAAGCTATAGCAGATGATTTCACTGACCGCCTACCTCTTCTGTGCTAGTCTGTGAAATGAGCTGGTGAGTTTATGTTGGAACATACACACTGTTGATATTTACTTGTAGCTTTGTCTGTTCCTGGCTTACAGAAACACTAATGACTAATTTGTTTGAGCTTTCTTGTGCAAACACCCCAAAGCATTTCTCAGCTGGAAAATAATATCCATGTGATCAGAGCATGACCCTGACCGCTTTTATAAATATCATATCAAGTTTTTTACTTAATTGTCTGTTGTGTATGTACAGTAACAATTATCAATGTCCAAAGGGCAAGACAAACTTTTTAGCTATTGGCTATTCATATGTCATTTATCGCAACATCCACTGTCTATTGTCTATTGACCATTTATTAGTTTTTCAAACATACTTTTGAAATGTGGTTCATAGACAGTGGCTTATAATCAATTAATTTCTCCAGTATGATCTGAAAATATTGCCTCTGTTGCACCGCACAGCAGGGTTGTTGTGGTTTGAAGGTTGTGTCATCTCTCTATCTACCTGAGAAACAATTTGCATGATGAGTCAATTACGAGGCCAACCAATTTGTGCTGATGATATTCCACCACCCTATGACATCGAATTTTAACAAACGTAAACCGTTTAAATGCTGACATCTGTTCAAAGATTGCCCTTTCTCACAGCTGATAGCTTGTCAACGCAGGAGAAACAGAGAAAACTAGAGAACATCATGTAATGGGAGCACAGCATGAACCCTGCCAACATAGTGATGTTCTAGCCCATGAGTACTCAGTAGTTATGGCTACATTATCACATGAATACTCGGTACTCATGGGTCAGACCACACTCGTCTCTGACAGTGACAATTAACACTCACAAGATTAAAACAGTATGAGCAATGCAGTTGTGGCTGGTAACAATTGCTTTCCATTTACTTGAACTAGTCCCAGGATCCATAGCTTAGTGGGGGACTTCGTTAGCTAAATTACTTTGAACTGTGCCTCTTCTTCCATTATAAATGACAAACAGGCATTATATTATTAAACTGCCGACATGTTTGGAGTTTCCTTTTCACCTGAAAAACTTCATGAAGGATTATAATAGTCACAGTGTGAGATTAGTTTCAGCATTGAGCATGGCTCTGAATACCTGCCGTTGTTCATATTTGGTGCAAAATGGATTCTGGGATACTTTTGCTGTCTCAAGGCAACACAAGTCATCGGTGCTGCACCCTTGATAAAACAGGCAGAGCAAGAACATTTCTTGATCTGAACTTGAGTGACGCAAACTTTGAATTGGGACAGACCTTGGGCTGAGACCAATGATGGTTCACTAGTTCAAAGACAAAATCAAAATGAGAAAAGGCAGATGTCTTGTCTTGTGTGAAAAAGGCTTGTTGCTTTTTACAAGGCATTTCTAGGGAATAAAGGAGTTGATGGAACAATGCTAGAAGTTGTAAAGTTTTCTATTTTATCATGTCACTTTTCTAAATACAACATACATTAATAAGATAAGATTTCACTTGAAATACAGAAAAAAATACAAACGGTCGAGTGTGTATCTGTGAGTATCTGTTGGACTTTATTTCACCAACTCTGTCTGACCCCATCATCATAGACATGCAATGTGACCACGCATCATCCATTTGATTTCATGGTGTAGCTGTAATTACATGCATCTTGGGTATGAATCCTGGTCTTCGCAGGCCTTCTCCACAGCAGGCGTTCTGTCTTGGTGTAATTGTCCCATTCACTGCCACATAGCCATGGCTATGTGGCAGTCAGCCAGCATGCACATCACCAGGGCCCTGAGACTGAAGCGGCTAAGTGGGGTTTTAGTCATGATTATTTACACCTGTTTCCCCACTGTGACATGTCAAAATGTTTTCTGTGAGAAAAAAAAAAAAAAGATTTGTTGCAGTAATCAAGTATTGATGAAAAAAACAGATGTCCAGATTTTTTTTTTTTTCCCACAACTTCAAGGCAGTTCCTCAATTAACTACTTATTTACACAGTCCTAGGTTGCAGTTTT
>OMNW01014314.1:58493-75245 GCA_900303245.1 Selene dorsalis
TGTATTTTCCTCTGTCCTCAAATCATTTCAAAGAAGGTAATGACATGATATTTCAATCAAAATATTATGACAGTGTGAGGTTTCTTGGTGATGCTGCTAGGCAACTGTCAATCAAACTTGATTAATCTGCACCCACGCAGCCCCAGTGAAGCAGATCGGCTGAAGTTTTGTTAGTAATCTACTAAAGATAATACTTTTGGACGTTTTCTTTGATGATACTGAGAAATGGTACAATGTTTTTATAGGTTACCATGTAAACGCCAGTGTCTAAACTTGTTTTTCTCTTCTGTTGTTACAGTGGATGACAGTGCCATCTTAGACTGCCAGTTTAGTGACTTCTATCACACAGCTCCACAAGGATTTGAGAAGATCCTCTTTGAACAACAAATCTTCTAAAGGAGCACTTCAGCCTTAGGTTCCTCTCTACATTGTTGTCCTCATCTATATCTCATAGCAACCTCTGTGGCACTACAGTTTGACCTTGACTGAATGTTATCTTAATGTGTGGCTTGAATGCCTGTTGTTTTGTTTCCCCTGATTACTTTGTCTCTCTTCTGCTGCTCTGGATTGACGCAGGAGTATCCTCGAAGAAGTGGGGATTTCTGAACATGGGTCGGCTCTGATGGGCTGCTCCCGTCTCAAAACTCAAATCATTACCTTATTTTAGTGGTAAGGATCAGAAGCCATGATTGATTGACCTTACGTTATAATTATCTGTTTCATATTTAATCCCCTGATGCTAAATTGGTATCTGGCACTATATTTATTTATATTTGTTTATTTGGATCACCACCCAAAGTCATATGTTACTTTGGTTTGAAAAAAGAAGCATTTGTTTGGCCATCGAGTTTATAGACTCACCGAGCATCAGCTGTCAGCACTGACACATCATTCAACAGTATCACATTTATATTTACGTTGCCTTTTTTACTTAAAAGATGGGATGTTGCACTTTCATGACACTGCTTCAATTTCCATCTAGACACAGATGTTTCAAAATGCAAACTCCAGTAAACCAGTCCACATTCCAGGGGACAGCCACGTTGACTTTTCACTGAGGTATGCTGAGGCGACAGTGCTGGAAAATGTTTCATAAAGTGAAATATTTCTTAAATGACACTAAGATGTATTGAAACTGATTCCTGTCAACTCTCCTCTATGAATAGCCCTTAAGTTTCCCCCATACTTTTCTTGTCCCTCAATCTTTTTATGGAGTATTTATTCTAAATATCAGAATATTACCAGAGCTGGTGCTGGTTGTTTTCTTTGATTTAGAGATGTGTGGCTGCAAATGTCAATCTGTTGTGTTGTATTGGCATTGCGTATCTGCTGCTGAAGTGTAACATTTAATTATTTCAGATGCTTGTCTTTGTTTGCACTAATGATGGTATTGTACAAGCAAATCCAAATATTGTTGATTCATTAAACTTTTGTGTCTGGAGGCATCCATTTTGAGTCCTGTTTGTCTTTGGGTTGTTGTTGCTGTTAAGTTGTGTGTCATTATTGTGGTTATCATCAGTGTTGTTATCCTTAAACACTGAAGACCGGACTGCACAGTTATCAGGTTTGAAGATGTCTAGTGGGGCCAATATAATGTGGGTGAATTTATTATTACTGCGTCGAGAAAGCCGCGGAAACCAGGACAGCCCATGAAGGAGGTATTCATTAACTCCTCCCCTCACTCTGCGATCTGTTACGTCCTCCACCTCCTCCCCCTTCTCCGGATCCACCAGCAGCAGCAGCAGCAGCACAGGAGCTGCCGAGCCTCGTCTTTCACTGAGGAGATCCAGAAAGCCGGAGTTAATAGCTAAACCCCCCCTTAACAGCCATGGCAGAAAACGCCGGCTTGGAAAACCACCGCATCAAGAGTTTTAAAAATAAGGGACGGGATGTCGAGGTGAGCTGACATTTAAATAACAATAACACGAATCGAAGTAGTTTTACGTAGAAAGCGACAGTGTTTGGGCCTCGGTGGTGGAGAGAGAGCCTGGTCCCGGCTGCAGCTGCCTGCCAGCTACATGGCTAACTAGCTAGCTTGCTATCATTAGGAGTTCGCCATCAGAAGTGCTGATTGGCCCTCTGGTCTGGTTATCGGTAAATTAGCCACTAATGAAGCAATTGTGATGATAGTTTTCACAGTAACGCAATCTGATGCTTGTTATGAGTAAGAAACATCATAGTTGGGTCGTAGAAATTGGGAGAATTAGAGGAAAAGGCGATGTAGCTGTCACTGCCAGCTAACGTTAACTAGCTTAGTTGGATGGACACCGGTCGCTGGCGAGGCTGTGGGCCTGTGGCCGGCACCTTAAATCTTCACAATTACTGTGTTTTACATCCAGCTGACCTTACGGTATCTCCAATGCTATCTCGGGAACGGCTTTAAATACTTGTAATTATAAGTGAAAGCTCGGATTGTGATTGATTAATGCCACACGGTTGGTCCACATCAAGCCTAACCAAACATTGCCCCTCCTTGTTAGCGTGCTAGCATGACAGCTAGCATGTAGCCTCCTAGCTAAGTCACTAAACTGTTAAACTGACCGGTAACGATGCGACGACCTGAGTTTTGCGGCTCACTTTGAAGCTAATAAAGCGTTTATTTTGACTTTAAACCAATAACTGTCGTCAAATTACAACTATTTTATAATTCAACAGCGAGAAAGGGTGATGTTAGACTTGACTACATTTGGCTAGCAGTTCAGTTAAATAGTGAATAATGTTAGCTTTCAAATTCCTTAATGGATATGAGAAGATGTTTTCCCAAACGTAGATGTTATCATGATAACGACAATATGAAGGGTAATTGTAAATTTCTTTTTTTTGACAAATCACATAGTATAGGAAGCACCTCTGATGTAATGTGTGTCCTACCAGTAAAGCTAGCCTAAAACGCAGGGTACTGCAGCATCATTCAATTAAAATGTTCAGCATTTATTGGTTAAGCTCATTGACATGAAGAGCAAATCAAACTGGCAGAGGCTGTGTTCAGACAAGCCAAGATGAGTGGAAGTGTAAGGCCAAGGACAGACGTCATATGAAGTGACATATGTCCTGACCTGTTTAATGGCACATTTATATACATGTAATAAACGGTATGTAACTTGTCAACCTGATAGTCTGCCAGCACCGAGAAATGCCTGTGTTGGGTTGTTCTGATCTATTGGTAATCCTGAGATAATCCTCAAACAAAGGTATGTCTGAAAATGGCCCCTCGAAATCCATCGGGGTGCTGATAGGAGTTTTACCATGTACTGCCTCAAAGCACAGATTGATGACCCATGGGCGGTTGTTTTGAAACTTAGTCAGTGTGACAAGCACATGGCTACTATAACAGGCAGACTTTGCTAAGTACATTCCTGAATCTATTTCAGGCATAGATGTCTGACATGGGTCCTCTTAGGAGGCTCTGTATGAATTTGAGTTTTCCTAAAGGGATGAGTCAGACTGAAGCAGGGAAAAAATGCCACTTTGCGTTTTATTTATTTAGGTCAGCCATAGCAGATTGCTCTTCATTTTTGTCATTGTTAGGAACAGTTTTTTAAAGTCTAAGCAGTAAAGCCTCACATGCCACAGATCACACCAAGAGCCTCCTTTGTATTTAATGAAAATGTAATTATGTTGTGGATCAGGTAAATGATATTTATCCAACAAATATCACAACTTTGTTGCATTGCAAAATTGTGAATATTGAATTTTCTTTTTGAGTATCGACTGTGGTGTCTCCATGGTTGACTTAGATTTTGTAATTTTAAGCATATATATTGTAACTTTGTATTTAGAGCCATGTATGGGTACATCAAACACCAGACTTAGGCAAAGCAAGCCAATATGAGTTTGTTGGGTTGCTGTAGTTTTTTGTGACAGGCAAATGGGACTGTGATATTGTAATGTCATGCTGTCTTTAGAGGGATAATTTTTGTTTGGGTCAGTGTAGTGGCATTGTTGTTATTTTGCATCGGGTGGGAGACACCAATCTACTTTGCAGCCCCCTGAGTTATGACTGTCCCAGATTGCGTAAGAGGCTATTTAGGAAAGCAACATGAACCTTTTCAAACAGTCACAAGATGTTAGACCATCTCAAACTGTTCAGGATGAACTAGAAACCCAGCAGACACTCAAATGCAGCAATTAGTTCAAGTGTCTTTGCCCACTTGTGCTGTTTTTGAGTTCTTTTATAGATCTCTAGATGTTTTACATAATATGTTGGTGATGGATTCTGTTGCTATGATTCAGTTACAGATATGTGCCTATAATGAAGAAAGTCACACACTTGAGCAATGCTCTATAAGTTTTGCAATTTGAAGTGGTTACAAGATAAGTTGTAAGATCGAGATAAGAATTTGTGGCTCATTTAAAATGCTAAAGTCTACAGCAGAGGTCTTCAATGGGGGGTCACAAAATGTTTGGTTTATTAGACATTTTTTAATACTTTTTCATTTACACATTTATGTTTAAAATAAAACCGTCAATTCGAATAGCTTGTATACAGCATTATCATGCAATGGACGGACATGTTTAAAATAAAGACATGAATATATGAACCTGTGTATTATTTGAATAGCTTAGTATTTAAGGCACAATAACAAGGTATGTTTAGACATGACACTAGGCCCAGTTTACTTTCACGTTCACTTTTTTTTTTTTTTACACATGTTTAGTAGGGGGTCTGTGCTCCATCTCTCCATCAGTTTGGGGGTCTTTGGCCTGAAAAACGTTGAAGACCCCTGCTCTACAGCTATACGGTTGAATTTCTCAAGAGTCAACACAGCAGTTCTCTTATTTACTGTCTTTTTGTTTCTTTGTTGCAGACTATGAGAAGACATCGAAATGAGGTGACGGTTGAGTTGAGAAAGGTGAGAAAAGATGCGCCATCTGTCTAAACACACACACACACACACACACACCAAGCCTCAGTTAGAGTACTATAAACCTGCCACTGATTCCAGACAGGTAGAGTTTAAGCTACTGAGGATATTGAAAATGCAGACTGGGCCATTTTAATGTTGAAAACCACTGGGAGGTGACTATACAGTCCGTATGCAAAAAAGTTTGGCCAAAAGCTGCAATGTTGAGCATTTAAGTTCATTGCACCTGGAAGCACGAGCCGCCCATTCCTTACGGGAGGACATTTTATTCATCAACACTGATATGAGAAGCATTGCTCAGATCTCTAGTGAACAGGGTGAAATTTTCACAGAGCAATTATTTTCTCACCACCTACTATTATACTGTCTTCGCAACTGATTTTATGAGATCTGTTGCAACTGAGAATTTTGGTCTCTGTTTTGTCAGTATTGTTGAGAGGAATAATAACACTCCTCTCATAGTTATTAATTACAGCCCCAAATACCAACAGTCCAACATTCACACCAACGTCATGCCATTATTGGTCAGCTGCGAGCTGAGAAAGGAGCCGAGGATTGAGCCTCTCTCATTTGTTCCCCTTTTTCATTCATTGCACAACTATTTTTGGGCCTGGTCTGAATCGCAGTGCTATGCATGACTTTCTAGAAAGACTGGGAAATCTGCATCATTATCCCAGTTTTCAAACAATATTCTCTTTATAGGTTCCTGTTGATCAAATGTATTTGTCGAAATTATTATTATTTTTTTTTTGACTAGCCTTCTTTGATTGGGTTGAAATGGGAAATCCTTAGGTAACTGTTGTTTGTCATCGACAGCTACCTAACTGTGAAGGGCCTGCTTGGATATGTCGCGTTATTTTTTTGAACAGATTCTGTTGGGTCTTATTTGACAGCAGAACGTGTCACAGCCACGTTTGACTCACTTATTGTTTCGAGTGATACTGAAAGATGTTTCTGTCCTGAGGAAACCTTCTTTGGCTGAGTATTAATCGAACGGACATTAACATGCAGAGGCAACCACAACAGTCAAGTTTAATTTTTGTGCTTTGGTAATAAGAAAGTTAAAAATAATAAGTGATAGCAAATTAATTTGATTTATTTATTTATAGTGGGTTAGATTTAGAGAATGGCAGTTTGCTTAAATTTGTTGGAGAACAAGCCAAATCCAATGCAGTTTCTACCCAAAGGTTTTGAATCCTTACATGTGAGATTTCCCGACAGAAGTTAGGCTCTGTTTTTTTTTATTTTTTTTATATGCCACACTATTGTTTGTGGTTGATCTGCTGCACTCCCATTGTTCCACGATGGTAATGGTTTAGTAAACGAAACAATAACTGACATTTTTTAACGTCTACATCAGCTGAATGGTAGGAATTATGTTCAGCTTTGAGTTTTGTTTGCAGTTACAGATGACCAAAGTCTACGACCTTTATGCATCAAAGGGAGTCCTCACTTAACTGCTTTTATGGGATGTTCACCATAGTCCCCCATCTATCATAACCTATGTAAATTACTTAACTAAAAAAAACCATCAGAGCTCCACAGCCAGCTGTGACCTGGTTTCATCCATATGGGAGGCCCACAAGAGGTATTTCATCCTGTCATGAAAACTTTAAGGTCAAGTTGATGTCATTTTCTCTTCATGGAAGTCTGATGGAAACATGTTTCATCAGTTGTAGGTTGTTCTCTCACCTTTCCAAATATATGCATGTGTCAAGTCATTTGCAATGGCTGAGGTATAACCTGTTAAAACATAAACACTGTTCCGATAACAGGGAATGTTTGAGACAGGGCAGTGTCCTCACCTTGTTACATCACTGTAATTTGGTGAGTGTAATGATGATTTGTGTATGCAAACTCTGTTCAGAGTCAGATGAAGCCAGGCCTAGACTTCGATTTTACACTTCACAGCATCATAGCACTGACACTCACCAGGAGGCAGCATTTATGGAAGCTGTGACATTGCATCGTGGGATATGTCTTTCCGACACTGATACATTTTCTGGGGTGAATTGTGAGTAAAAACTCACCAGGAAACCAATGCATAAAAATGGTGGATACAGTCCAGGACAGCGAAATTATTAAACTGAGAGCAGACATTCAAGCGAAGATCAGACTCCACCAATGTGTGTCGTAACATTCAAGCACTGAGATTACTGGAATAAATCACGCTGTCTTGTTCCTAACAGAAATTATGGGTCTTAAAATTTCGATCAAGGAGTAATAAGAGTTGACATTTAGCTTCTAAAGTGCCTCGTTTTTCTTGTTTTGTTGTGCTGTTATTGTGTTTCTGTCATACAGCTTTTAAACTTGCTGATGGGTCTGAAGTTGTTTTTCATTTCCACAGTTGGAGGTTTGATTTGGGTTTGTAACAGCTGAATGGATTGGTCACATCTCAGCTGGATTTATAGTTCTTGGTGTCTGTTCAAATGTGATTATCTCACAACAGAAATGCCAATCTCAAATATCACTTGTTTTTTTTTTTAGATTATTTAGCTAACACAGACACTATGGTTCATCCACAGCATTTATATCTTAAGTCTAAAAAAACATGAATATCTACAACAGATTAAGTTATGTCTGTAGGGTCCAGCCTTATTGATAACATATCAATCATATATCAGTTGTTCCTACGTTATGTCCTGGGAAAGTAAAGGCGTATGTAGGTAACGGGAGATGAAGGTGCCCTCGGGCTCTGGGAACTGAGCGTCAGCCAAAATGGTCGAGATTGAAAATGTTCCATTGCCAAGTGATTGCTCTGTACAGTTGAGTTTTCACAGCTCAGCATGGTGTAGAGTTGGCAATGTGAACAAAATCAGTACCGGTGCCTTTCATACTTGAAAACAGTGACTCTGTATATGCTGAATGGAGATTCTAAAAAAAATTGAAGGTGACCACTGTGAAGAAGCACTCAGAGCAGCACAGGCACCGGCAGACGCACGGAGAACGCCGACACGGCCACGAGTATTAAAATGTAGAGCGTCAGTGTTGTGGAGCACTGTGGTGGTCGCAAGTCGAGCACATTCCATTTAGCTGGATCAGAGCTGCAAGAAGCACTGCACTAGCTGATTAGTCATCAGTGACGCACATCAGTATGATGCACAGGAATGTAGGGCAAGGGAATCTCCTCCTACCACTGAGTCACATACCCTGTAAAATTGATGGGAGGTGTGGGTCCTCCTGCCGATGTCAGTGTACACGTCAGTCTCTGTATTCCCACCCTGAGTGTGTGTGTGTGTGCGTGTGCTCGCTTTGTGCAGTGCTATGGTTCAGTATCCTTCAAAGATGAATGTGTGTTTGCCTGTTTGCTTTGTGGATTAGCCTGCAGACAGACTTTTTTTCTCAGACTTGCCCTCTTCAAATGGGGCTGCTCTCCAGAAAGTTAAAGTTTTGGAAGAGAGAATTTTTTTTTTTTTTTTTTTTGAGGAAGACCTGTTACTTGAAGAAATCATGAATGTATTGATGAATACTTTCATCTCCCCTCATTGCTTCTCTATCTTCTTTTTTTCCGTCTTGTCAGAACAAACGAGATGAACATCTACTGAAGAAGAGAAATGTCCCGCAGGAGGAGAGTCTGGAGGACTCTGATGTCGACTCAGACTTCAAAGGAGTAAGTGTGGGTGTCTGGGTATGTGCTTGGGCGAGAGAGTAGTGAGACTGGACTGTCTGGATAACAGGTCAGAAGTGTTAATATCGAGTGGGCAGTGTAATTAATGTGCAGTGTGTGCGGCACACACTAGAAACTGTACGTGAAGTAAACAACGAAATGTGTCTCTGAGGAAAGTTACTTGGATGTCCTCCCATATGGAGACATTATAGTGCAAATTAAACATAAATTTATAATGCTACAGTTTATTATTTTAAAGGGCTAATTCACCTAAAACAGTTTCTCCATAGATGGGATTTAAGTTCATTCTTATTCTTGGAAAATAGGTTAATTTAGTGCCAGTGAATGTAAATGACTGGTGTAGTGGGTGAGTCTATGCACATTTTGGTTTTGTAGTATTTGCTGCTGAAACTTCTGCTTCTGCTCCGCAGTACATTTAAGGTGACACACTCAACAGCAGCGTGTCTTTCTAGCAGTAATGTGAGGGTTTCTCAGGGTAATTCACATTCTCGATTGACATTTCTTTTTCTGTTGAAAAATGGATTATAAATCAGTTTGATGGATTATTCAGAGAAATCAGGAGAACATTTCTAGGAATACACTAATCATGAGATTATGAATCAAGAAAATGAACGGTTCTGCTGTGGCTGGCAGTCACATATCTCTTGACATTGAATGGAGTACACATTTCATATTATGACATCCCTGATATTCTTCTTCTTTTCTTTTTGTGCAGCAAAATGTTACACTTGATGCCATCTTACAGGTAAGACTCACCATCGTTCAAACAGCCCCTTGTACAGAACTATGCAAAAGTTTAAGGTACTGAAAGTAAAGTAAGGAGCTTTCAGAAGATAATACCATGAATGGATTTTGCTTATTAAGTAATCTCATACAAAGTGAAATGAACAGGAAAGGAGTGAATCAAATGAGTATTTATTGTGACCACCCTTTGCCTTCAACACAGCACCAGTTCTCCTCGGTGCATTTGTGCACAGTTTTTTAATGAACTATACAAAAACTGGGCAGCGAAGTTGTTCCAAGCATCTCAGAGAAGTTGCCACGGTTCTGCTTTGTCTGTCTCTGTATTCTGCCTCTTCATTTCATCCCAGACTGACTCCATGATGTTAAGATTAGGGCTCTGTGGAGGATGGACCATCTGCTGCAGAACTGATTGTTCTTCTTTCTGAAGATAGTTTTTTTTATGACTCTTGGTGTGTGTTTTTAGCTTGTAGATAGATGAGAATCTAAACATCAGTATAGACAAACTTTGGCACAGTACTCTGCATGACTTTTTTTTTTTAAAGGAGCAGCAGTGTCTTTTATTGTTGGATAATTATTCTCATCTTCGCTCTTTGTCACTATAGAATGCTACAAGTGATAATGCAGTGATACAGCTCAGCGCTGTACAAGCAGCCAGGTGAGTTACTGACACAATACACAGACATAAACCAGCTGTTTTTTCTATATAAAGTTTGTGAGACTTTTGTTTTTTTCCATCTTTTTGTCAGAAAACTGCTCTCGAGTGACAGAAACCCTCCCATCGACGATTTGATAAAGTCTGGGATCCTGCCCATTTTAGTTAAATGCCTGGAAAGGGATGACAAGTAAGTCTGCTTCCAAAACAGTCTGTGTTTGTCGTTGGTTGTATTTATGTCTCGTGCTGGGTGTTCTAGCTGATACGACCGGAGGCCGCTGTGCAGTGTGTGATGGATTACTGATGCGGCCCCACCAAATCTGTGCCCCAGTAGAGATTTTGTGTGCATATGTGTGTGTGTGTGTGTGTGTGTGTGTGTCCTACTGTGTCCACACGTGTGAGTGTGTTGAGGCATGCAGGGCAGTTGGCTGGTCCTCTCAGTCCAGGCCAAGCCAAATATAACAGCATTCCTGTCTCTTGGAGTTCCCCAATTCCCAGGACCTTGTATTCACTGAGGGGGGAGAATGAATAGTTGGGGTTAAAGGGAAGAAAAAAAAACCTTTAAGGAAGTAGTTGTACAGACTTTGCCATGATGATCCAAAACATAAGGCGTCACGTTAACTAGGCACACAAGCTCATATTGGACACTTGCGTAATTTCTAGTCGTTACAGAACGCAGCAACGCAGAACAACCCATGTTCATCCGTCATGGGAAAAATAATTACTGCCATAACTTAATGGAGGAAAGACAGGCCAGCCCAGTGTGACATAATGAGGTACAGAGTTAAGACCAGCACTACTTGACATGAAAAAGAATAGGGAGAATATATTCTGAGGTCTTCAATTTAAATCTGTGATAGGATAGACAATAAAATCATTTGGCCTGCAGGCGACCACAGTGACTTGTTGCATCACAAACAGCACCACACACTGTCCACTGGGCTACATCCCACCTCAAATTTAAGAAACCAATAGGAACAACAGGTCATGGTCACATGATCGTATCATATATGATGGAGTAGACCTTTTTTTTTCCCCCCACTTCTCCCTGTGACTTACTAGTAAATGTCTCCTGTTGCCATCACCTGCCACTGTGGAGTTTGTGAAACATTATTTCTTTCAGTCAATTCATGGTGGTCGTCTTTCTTAGCGCAGCCCCAGTTTGGTAAACAGCACGATGTCAAGACAACTAATCCAGTGTCAGATACTTTATCCATCACACAGACAGCTTCTACCAGGACTTCCAGAGTGTTAAACTATTAATCTCTCTTTAAAGAAACCAAACATAAAAACTCCACTTTGCTCTCGCAAGCAACAAGATTTTGATTGAAGTAGGTTTTGGGTAAATCGCTCTAAAAGTCCTTGGAAGCCCAAAGTGTTTGGCGCGAGAGGGGGATGAATCAGCCTTGGAAATAAATGGAAGTGCGGCTTGAAATTCAGCATATCTCAGTCTACTGTGACGCTTCATACAGATCTTTACCTGGTTTTGTTGTCTTTGTCCTCCAGCCCCTCTCTTCAGTTTGAGGCAGCTTGGGCTCTGACCAACATTGCGTCTGGGACTTCAGCACAGACTCAGGCTGTGGTTAAATCCAGTAAGTTGACGACCCCACATTTTTATCTTCCCTGATATTACCCCTTCAGTCTGTGTTTGTGTACTGTCTGCAATCTGCCAAGCAAATGCATTTATTTGTTTTTTCACTCAGTGAGGCACAGTCATTTTGGGATGATGGCTTTGTTTCAAAATAAGAGTGGTGCTTTATCTAACAAAAACAGCTTGTGTGAAGAGTGTAAACCATGATCTGTATTTATGAGAAGAGATGGGGTTTGTTTTCCTGAATCCATATAAAGTATACATTTTAAAAAAATGTAGTTGGTCATGTTTTTTTTATATCATCGACAAATCCTTATCAGAGTTTTGCTATGAAAAGCCATGTGTTCAGCTTTAACTGGTCAAACTCCTAAGAATTGTATATGTATGTATCTACATGAATACATTGATTCACTGGACAGTGGTGACAGTGTTATCAATTTATGTTTACTTTATTTAACTTTGACTGTATCCAGGCAACAGAGCTCTTCACTGGCGTTGCACAGTATGTCACCAGGGGCAAATGTTCTGATATATTGATGTTTGTGTCCAGATGCAGTGCCCCTTTTCCTGCGACTCCTTCACTCCCCCCACCAAAACGTTTGTGAACAAGCTGTATGGGCTTTAGGAAACATTATAGGTAAGTGCGGTCAAATAGAAGTGTGGGTTTATATGTATATAAACACAAAATGATGTGGAAGTATCTCCTCAGAGTTGTGTTGACCTCGGCCCTTTGCTTTTCCAGGTGATGGTCCACAGTGCAGGGATTATGTCATATCCCTGGGTGTGGTGAAGCCTCTGCTTTCATTCATCAACCCATCAATCCCCATTACCTTCCTCCGCAATGTTACCTGGGTCATTGTTAACCTCTGCCGCAACAAGGATCCACCACCACCGATGGAGACTGTGCAGGAGGTGGGTGTGCGTGTGTGCATTCTTTCATGTGCCAGACAGATGGATGTTGCTTTGCAGTTGACTGCCACTGCAGGCTGAGTCACAGAGAGCATTCAGAGGCCAAATCGGCACCAGCACCCAGGGGAGTTTGTAACTATGAAACTCTTCTGGTACCATTTGAAGTCTGGTTTCAACAGCTATTCATTTGTGTTTTTTTTTCCTTTTTTCTTTTGTCTTTCCGCTGTGCCCTGCTTTTGCCTTCATCTGATCTATTCCTCTAACTACATCCCAACCCACTCACAACCTACTTTCCTTTCCCCACAGATTTTGCCCGCCCTCTGTGTGCTAATATATCACACCGATATAAATGTAAGTATCTGAATGAAGTGTGATTATTCTGACCATTTACTGTTTACTGATTATTGCAGTTTCCTTTTCTTTGTGTTGCCAGTTTACCTTTTTTTTCTGCTACATGATTTTAAGTTGTGCGTGTTTGTGTTTAGATCTTAGTAGACACAGTGTGGGCTCTGTCCTATCTGACGGACGGAGGCAACGAACAGATCCAGATGGTCATCGATTCTGGAGTTGTTCCATTTCTTGTGCCTCTCCTCAGCCATCAGGAGGTGAAAGTTCAGGTGAGGCTTTGTTTAATCGAGTTTTTTACTATCTGCAGTGAGACGATCATTTTCATCATGAATTAATTACATTATTTTTTTTCAATATAAAAATGCATTGAATGATTTTCTCATTCTTCTCTGCAGACGGCAGCTCTGAGGGCAGTGGGAAATATTGTAACAGGGACAGACGAGCAGACACAGGTTGTGCTCAACTGTGATGTCCTCTCACATTTCCCCAACCTGCTCACACACCCTAAAGAAAAGATCAACAAGGTATTTTTATTATGTCGATTGCTATAAGTAGAGCGAGTGGGCTTTCTTTTCCTCCCTTTTCCAAAGAGCCATTCTAATTTTATTTGATAACCAGTACAAATGAGAAAAGGATGTTCATCTTCTTGTTGACCCTGGAGAGGACTGGTCGTAAATAATGTATTTAAGTCAAATAATTCCCATGTTAAGATACAACATACAATATCATGCTTTGAGGGAAGGAGACAAGACAGCATCAGAGTTTTGGCATCAAATTTGAGATGTTTGATGAATATTTGTGTGTCAAAGCTTTACTGCTGATTTTTGAATTTGTGATGGGTTTGTTTGCAGGAAGCAGTCTGGTTCCTGTCCAACATTACAGCTGGGAACCAGCAGCAGGTCCAAGCTGTGATCGATGCTGGACTGATTCCTATGATCATTCACCAACTGGCTAAGGTTTGTTCACAGCGGAAAAGAGGAGCAGAAACAATTGAATCTCATCCTATACTCTTCCTACGCATCTTTTCTCAACAGATGGTACTCCATGCATAGTGATTAAATGCGCAGCTGATTATATGTAATCAGTTGCAATAACTTTCCACATTTTGCAACCGGAGAGTAACACATCTTTTGCAAAATGAAAAAGAGATTTGATACAAATGTAGCCTAGATTTTCTGTGAGTTTTGGCATTGTACTGTTGTTGAAACAACCCACTCTGTGTACATCTTAGTGACAGCCTGTCTCTCTACAGGGTGACTTTGGCACTCAGAAGGAGGCAGCATGGGCCATCAGTAACCTCACCATCAGTGGGAGGAAAGACCAGGTGAGCTGGGCTTTGGGACCAGTGATGTAGAAACATGCTGCTTATATTTGCTGCCATTTTTTTTTTTAACTCAATGTAAATATTTTTATTTAAACTGCAGAAATAACACTTAATATGTGGAGTCAGCCATTTGATATTTCACTGTTTCAGTAGAAAATGTTAAGCCCACCATTTTATGAAGGTCATTGTAAGTGAATTGTGAGGACATGTTCAACACTGGTAACCATGTGCCTATGTTGTAATCAAGTATGGATGTGGTGTGTATGTGTGGGTTTGTGTAGGTGGAGTTCCTGGTGGATCAGCATGTCATCCCTCCGTTCTGTAACTTGCTGTCAGTGAAAGACTCCCAGGTGGTGCAGGTCGTCCTCGATGGCCTCAAGAATATCCTCATCATGGCAGGAGATGAAGCCAGCGCCATCGCCGAGATCATTGAAGAGTGTGGAGGTCTGTTTCTTCGTCTTAATCACTGGATATTTGACGCTTTTTGATTTTTTGTTTGTTTTTCGGTGAAAGTGTTGAAGTATATTGGGGATATTTTTTCTGAGGACTGTAAATTTTCTGTTTATCATTTGGCAAATAAGTGAATATTTTTCTCGTTTATTCAAGAACCAGTGGAAAAGTTTATGTGTTTTTATTTTACAGGTTTGGAGAAGATAGAAAATCTGCAGCAGCACGAGAATGAGGATATCTACAAACTAGCCTTTGAGATTATTGATCAGTACTTTTCAGGAGATGATGTGAGTTCACCTCCACTGATTTGCACCTCCAGACTTAAATTTATTTGTTGTTAAATTACTCAACTGAAATCTTATGTGTGTGTGTGTGTTTTGTTTTGTTTTGTTTTTTCAGATTGATGAGGAAACCGGCTTGATCCCTGAAACCACTCAAGGAGGAACCTTCAACTTTGATCCAGCTTCCAACATGCAAACAAAGGAGTTTAATTTCTAAAAGCCAGGATGTTTGGTTCAACCAGCTGCACGGGTACTCTGTAATCACCCCAGACATTCATCCATCTCTCCTCCAACCTGGCAACCTGGTACCGAAGGATTTACTTAGCATCACTTCAACATGGAAACTCACCACTGAAGGATTTACCCACCTCTGCACTGCGGGGTGTTTTTTTCTTTTTAAATGGTCATCCTTCACAGAACACGGCAACCTTTCATAGGAGTCCTGGTCACTTCAACAGGCACCATCACCATCTGGCAACCTGCATCAGGAGGATTGTCAGTATTCTCTGCCAGTGCTTCTAAATATCACACAAAAGTAAAAGCAGAAGGAAGAAAAGGCCTTCGTGGCAAGATCTAATTGCCAAAAGTCAAGTCCTCACAAAGACAAAAACACAAGCACATTTCCAGACATGTACACATACACACACATATATACACACTTTTTGACACCTAGAATTTGTGTGCATACTTCTGTTAGAAGCCATCATATCACTTATGGGGAAGAAATACTGCTGTTTGTTTGTGGTTTATTTTTGTGCTTTCCCTCCCCTGGATTGTCCTCTGGTGTTACTTCACCCTCATGCACGCACACTGACATTCAAGTACACACATCAACACACTTAGTCACACTGATACCTGATGGCCGGGCACCCAAATAACTCCCTTTCACCCAGTTTAAAGAGTTAATCCCAGAGCTAAGCCATGATTAACCACGGACCCCCACTGCCCTCCCAGGAGAGTCCTGGGGCAGGTGGAGGGGTGAAAGGGCTCTAAGGCAAAAAGAGGACTCCGTGGCAAACTGACTGACGGGACTTCTGACTCAATGACGTCACTTTTTTTAATGTGACCTCTGTTGAATTATCAAACTTAATGTTTGTTTAAGAAAATCATCAAAAATGTGAAGAAAATGCCATAATATTTTTTTTTCAACACGTACAACTATAAGACCTACTAATTGCCTGCTTCTAGTTCAGCAGAGCGACAACATTTTTGTTGTTTTCTTTTTTTTTTTTACGGAAATGAATACCCGTCACGGGAGGAATCACCTTTAGGTGAAGGCGCAGAGACTTTAGAGAAACGGAACATGTCAGCTGTAGCGTTTATCCTCCCCAACCCCCCAACATCCATTTCTGCAGCATGAGCTTGGTCACGTCCTGTGATCTAGTGAACTGTTTGCTCCGGACTCCCCTGTAATGTGAAACTCAGAAGCGGGGGGGTTTAACAAAAAAAAAAAAAAGGAAAAAAAAAAGAAAAGAAAAGAAAAAATCAAGCGAAAATCAACCTAAATTTCTTATCTGACCTTAATCTTATTTTTAATTCTTTTAAAATCTTGAATCAAAATATTTTAGTTTCATGTTTCAGCTTCCTCTGGTTGAGTCTGTGGAGCTTCCATATGCCTGTCTTTTGTTTTTATTTTCTTTCTCTTCAGTCTTATGCACACGTCTGAGAGGCATATTGATGTCTGCCTACAGAAAGGGACCTATACTCGCTGAAGACTAAACTTGTATAAGGAGTACAGGTCCTGACCTTTATTATACTTAACTACTTTCAATGAAGAGGTCACATGTCATCACTCAATTTGAATAATTGTACAAAAAAATGTGATGTGTAATCTCTCCTTGCCGTCTAATGAATATATGAATATATTTACATAAAGCCTGTACAAAGCTGCTGCAGCTGACAGTCATTGGATGGACGATAACCTTACTGTCAAAGATGGCTGGGGAGGGTTTTCTTTCTT
>OMNW01014315.1:0-11733 GCA_900303245.1 Selene dorsalis
ACGAAGTGTCCATCCAGGAAAACCACAACACAGAGCAGACAAAGTGTCAGCTTCAAGTTCAGTTAGGAGATAAGAAGAAGGGTGTCGATAGTCTGAAGCTGAGAGAGTCAATAATTCATCATAGATCCTCTTGATCAAATAATGCTGCAATACAACTGAAAATTGTTCACTCAGATTTTTAAAGTAGCTACTGGAATACTTCATTTTAAAAGTACTTAAGAAGTACATTTTATGACAACAGATTGTATTGTTGTATTTTTCAACAACCTACTGACTGACTGACTGACTGTCTGTCTGTCTGACTGTCTGTCTGACTGACTGACTGACTGACTGTCTGACTGTCTGTCTGACTGACTGACTGTCTGACTGACTGTCTGTCTGACTGACTGACTGTCTGACTGTCTGTCTGACTGACTGACTGACTGACTGACTGACTGTCTGACTGTCTGACTGACTGACTGACTGACTGACTGACTGACTGACTGTAGATCCTGTAGAATAAAGAGTTTGTTGGATGAGTCATTTGACACCACATCACAGCATGCCAATGCCAACTACAGGATATCTGTGAAATACTCTCAGGCTATGGTGAATATTTAAACAGAAACGAACCTTTATTGCTAAAGCTTCAAACACAGACCTCAGATCAGATCAGATCAGATCGTGGTCACTGGTGAAGAATCCTCTGCCTCCCCTTTATCTAATGGAGCGTCGTTAGGACATTGATTCAGCTGTTTAAAAATGATAATTTCAAAGTTAAGGACAAGAACTGGAAAATGAACATCAGTGCAATACTCAAGAAAATGCACTTTACTCATGTCCACTCTTCTTAGCTGCACTTTGTTGCTCCTAAAGCAGAGATCCGTGCCCAGTGGGTGGAGGGGGAATATAAAGAATCTACAGTATGTTATTGCACTTGATGGTGAAACTCTGGCTTCATGAGCTTCTTCAACTCGTCAGTACTTCTGAGTCATTTGTGCCAGAGGAGGAAGGAGAGGACGGTGCAGGCATGCGTGAGTAAACACTGGCGAGGAGATACAACTGTTTGAAGAACATGTTTTCCAGCCTGGCTTTGTAAGGTGTCACTCCTTGTTGGAGACATGTGTCCACACAGCAGTAGATGCCTGGGAAATGTCAACAAATACTTTGCCCCCGTGTCCTCACTTGACAGGCCACCAGTAAACTGTAAATTCTGTTCAAACAGTTACCATCACACTTTTCTTCTCAGCAGGCGTCAAGATGATGTGAACTTTACAGAGAGTCGGAGGCACCCGGTGTTTCAGGGAAATGGTCCTGTTATGGAAAGGTTAGCCGGCAATTGTCTGTGTGTGAGAACGGCTGACAATGTGTTGATGCACTGTTAAGAGCAGGACAATAAAATGTGAGCTTGATTTACTGCTGCAACGCCATTAAGAAAATGTTTATAATGTAAGTCGTTACTTACTTCCTGTCTGTGGTGAAGGTCTCATTGGACACTTTAGTGCAGACTCAAATTTCTTTGAAAAAAATAAGTTACAGGTCGTGTGAATTAATTGACTTCCTGAGTCCAGTTTGACTGATTGAAAAATGTCAAGATGTTAAATACAAAGAGCTCCGTTGCCACATATTTTAGGATTTGAATCTGAAACTGAGGGAAGGAATAACAAATCTTACAGACAGAGAAAAGATAATGAAATGGATATTGATATATGGAAGGAAAAACAAAGCTCAGAGAGAGGACATTGTCAAGGCTCAGAAACATTTCTGCTGCACTGAAGGTTCCTAAGAAGAGGAGCATTGTCAGATTGTCACCTTGGTTGTTGCATCCTCACCTCCCCACATGCCCTGGTTCTTGCCATTCTTACTTGCACATTGTATTCTCTTGTGATATTTCTGTGTTGCTGGAGCCAATCCCAGCCAAAAAAAATGATGAGGGCTGAATACATCCTGAACATATATCACAGGACCAGCAGCATAATACAGAAACAAACAACACACACTTACTCACCTATGGGTATGTATGTCTTTGGACTGTGGGATGAAGCCAGAGCACACAGAGAAAGAAAACCCACAGAAATATTGAATAACGAACCCAGAACCTTCTTGCTACCAGATCTCCTGCTTGTCGTTTTCACAGGGACTGTTTTGGTAGGTTAATATCTGTGCTCATTATCAGGCTGGTGAACATTATTGTCAGCGATGTATGTGGAGCGCTGTAGTTCATGACAGTGACCACTGGAGGGCAGTGATCATGAGTTCCTCTGTGAGTCTCCTCAACAGTCCAGTTCATCCCATAGACTGTATATATATATATATCATCCACATGAACATGAAGTGTGGACGGTTGTATATTGATGAAATCACTATGGTTAGCAGCAGTCTGACAATGATACACATCTAAGTCTTTAAAATGTAGTCACTCGATGTGACCTGTTGAGTAAACTGACACAATATAGTTCATCTTTTCACCACCAGAGGGCGCCACATCACCATCATCATCGTTATCACCAGTGAGGAGTCAAACGTCTTCACAGTCAATGGAGATATTAGCTCTATTTCAACTCAAACTGATTAATAATTAGTGGTCAGTTCCACATTTACCCTTTCAGTGTATATTGCGTGTGATCATGTCTATTACATGGAGACAACTGATTGAATGTAACCCCCGAGGTGAGGCCAAGCTTGAAAACCACCCTGACCAGGACCATGGTAAATGAAAACTAAAAAAAAACAACAAAAAACCTCTATATGTTTCATAAAAAAAAACACCTCTTGTTTTGATCTCAGACACTGTATGGACATCGTGGAGTTGCTGTTGAGGTGTGATTACTGGCGTCATCAGTTCTGGATTTATCTTCTCACCATCACCTGCAAAGTGTGATGAAAGTGATGCATTCGCGTTTCACACCAAAGTCACACAGGCCTCATTCACTGGTTCACAGCTGTCACCCTGTGACCGACAGAGCTGGTTTACATTCAGTCATTTCAATAAGTTAATATTCCACTTTGTTTAAGGGTATCTTTTATTTTTCAAACCTAACCCATTAACCTACTTACCTACGAGTACAATGTGACAGTCTGAACCTGGCTCTCAGAAGTGAATATTGGGTATTATGTAATACAAAGGTCAGCCGAAGCTAAGTTCCATGATTTCTATTTACACGGCGTTCAAACTGTGAACACAAAATTTAAACATTAACCGAACAACATTATTAAGCTAGTGCCTCATTTTTATTATTTGATACAAAAACATCACTGTATTGACGGACCCTACCCACAAACTCCGACAACCTGCTTACCCACCCACACCTCCACTACAACATCTCAAACACGAATTTCAAACAAAAACAGGAGTATGCTGACAACACTAAAGCTATACAACTACAAATTAAACAAGTAGAAAACAATCCCAGGTTTTTTACAAAACTGATGAGCCGACAGATACCACTGATGGGAATGCTTATGTTCTCTTTATGGCATCATCGATTTCTGAAATCTGGTCCTTCAGTTGGTTCCATTGTTCAGGATTCAGGGAGATACCTGCAAGAGATTTCAAATGGAGCTTCAAGACAACTGCAAACCACTGAAAACATCAAATATCCATATGGCACTGAAAATAATTTAAACACTACCTTTCTTCCCAGGCTTCATCTCCCCGTCCTGGTTCATCCAGTATTCTCTAATGTCAATCAGGACCTTGCCTTTGAAATCCCTGACGCTGACATACCTCATCTTTCCGATCTGCAAGAAGCAAACTCAAAGTCATCTGTTGTACTTGTCAAATGTCAGAGCCATTTCATAAAATGTGCTGTCTGGTAACAACAGGCAACTTTTAATGCTGTACACTGAGGTGAGACTGATTTATCATCTTGGGCTATACAAGTAAAGCTGACTCAGCCTCTTCACAGAAAACATTTCTGATACGCCATCCACACAAAAACTGAAGGTGCCATCTTTGAGCTTTGCAACAGTAAAATATAACAGCCCAGCTAAACAAGTTGCTGTGTATATACATTTTGAATGTGCTGCTGTGTTTGTGTTGAGTGAATCATAACCAAATTCCAATATCTTCTAGTCTGTTTCATATTCGTTGAACTTAATGAATGTGAAGTTTTAAAGAGCAGTATTTTGGATCTACGTACACAAAAGGTCTTTTGAATAGAAACTAATTGCTAATCATGGCTGAAAGAGCTTGGAACTATCACGGTCATATCCTAAAACCTGAAACTACAGTATACCTTCTGGTACCCACCTGGAACATGTTGTCATCACCGTTACTGCTGGCCTTGGAGGAACCGCCTGGCTTGGAGCTCTCTCCACTCTTTGGTTTCTTGGCTGGTTTCTCTGGTGGTGCACTAGGCTTCTTTCTCTTTGCCTGAAAAAACACAGAAAGACATTTTTCAAATTCTAGACCCTCACAATGTACTCGCCAAAGATGGTGAATACACAAGACTTGTAGCTCAGAGCTCACTGTTACTCTGTGACCGGGGCTATGACAGTTCTTCGTTACACACTGAAAGTATATGGATAAAGTACAAAAAAAAAACCATTACAATTAAAGCACAAACCTTGGTCTCCACTTCACTGTCAGAGTCACTTCCAGATGTGGAAGAGAGTACCTCCTTTGATTTTGGCATTCTGCTGCAACAGGATTAAATAGTCAGATCAGCCACCAACCACAGTATTAAATATCTTTAATGAATTATTTGTCTGTCTGCACAATAAGGAGGTCTCCTGCATGGAAAGACAGAATAATTACAGTGACCAATAACATTGTGAAAGTGCATATGGACATATAAATATTGTATTATATTGGGGGTTAAGAAAAATATATATGCTGTGCTTTGTAGCAATACAATTTGCCATTATATACAGAATTGTAGCCACTGGCCAATTTCAGAAGCTAGCACTGTAATATAAAAGGAAAGGATATTCAGCGGGGTCACAAGACTTTCACCATCAGCTCAGGATTAATATTAATTTTTTAGTTATATCCGTTTCCTTGACTTGGTCACATTTTCTGGGTCACTGGGTGTCACTGGACTATAGCTACTTAAACACAACTTAAACTGGTTATCAGACTAAAGGAGCTTATGGAGTCCCTCTCTGCTCGTGTTTTTTTTTTTTGTTTCTTTTTACTGCCAGTGGATCACAAGTGCAACAGCATGTGGACCTCTATCAGTTTAGAAAATGCCTTTTCCATTTGTCTTGGACTCAAACTGTGCCCTCGAGGTGTCAGGGCCTGCTGGTGTGGTGATGGGCTGCAATTATTACTGCGTTATTGGGAAAAAAAAACAATACACACACATCATGTGCTTCCATATTAGTACATGTAATATTAATATCACTCCAACTCCCATAGAGTCGCAGGTTAAAACCTTTATACCATGCAGCTGGCAGGATCATCTGTCACCCAGGTGTTCAAAGGAGAGTGTGGTGTGTATGGGCCTAAGGCCAGGAGAGGTGTAAATGCTGCTAAACGACCCCGGAAGTTTTGAAAACATCTCTTGGTGGGGGGGAAAGGCCAGGAGCGATGGTTACCTCGTAGTGCACAGCTGCGGCCGCTTTATAAGAACAACAGCAGTTCCGTATCTGTGAGGTGAAGCTGCTCAGGTGTTCAGGCTCACGACGTAACAACATCCTCGTTTCCTACGTTTGAGGCTTTCTAGCCGCGTATCACCGACTTCAGGCTTTTCAACTTGGACTCATGTCCCCTTACTAACAACTTGTGTCACATAACCCGAGGAGAAGTATCAGCCAAATGAGTCCGTCTCCACCTGTCTCCATTACGGCCGTTAACTAGCTAAACCAGCTAAAAGCTACCTGGACAGTTTAGCCGCGGGAGCTAATGCTAGCACATGTCTGCTGCTGTCGCGAGGACCAGGACATCAGCTGTCTCTAACCAGAGCACCGCACAACAACAGCTGCACAGCAACACGCCGATGTGCTCCTCTTTACTCAAACAACAAACGGTCACAAACACAAGGTTTTACTTTCATCTTTTCAAACTGTTAATGCTTACATGATGTGATGTAGTGGTGCGGGTCTCTGGACAGGAAGCGGAAAGCTTGCTGGGTTTCCGGTAACAGTTAGTGCGCTTTTTTTTTTTATTCCTACTCTTTATTTATACAAAAGTTCAAACAATGCTGTACAACCTGATATAAAGTCATTACAGCGCATCAGAACACATGTGCAACAAACTAAAAAAAATAAAATAATAACCTCAATTAGAGATGCAAAAAAAATGTCACAAATGGGATTGTTTAAATGTCAATTGTGTGTATGAATTTCCTTTTCCATTGATATGCTTTGGCTCTCCAACTTTATTTACCCCCTAGTTTGACAAGATATGAGGGTCTAGTGTCTTATATTACTGGTTAAATTTATTCACATATTGTATAAAAACACTCAAACTGATCTGGGAGGTTAATCAGATGAATAAGATCATATAACAAGTTGTCAAATATCGATATCCAAAACCCAGTCCAGAAGAATAAATCTGAGTTATGACTCAGCCAGACTTGTAAACACAAACACGATACCACCACTGCAAACCCAAATTTACATCTTCTGTTCTGAAGAGAGGAGAGAGGAAGCTCCTGGGTCAGTGATCAGTGATAGTTGTTGGTTGATCAAAGGTTCAGAACGGGAACTGAAAATAGACACTTGACTACACTTCATTTTCCTCAGTGTAAACAAACATGAGCTACAAAAAAAAAAAAATGAGCACAGCACATCAGATGTAAAAAAACTAACCATTAAAGATTTGGTGTTTTATATATATAACATACTCATATGTACGTGAATAAAAATGGTGCAATAACTAATAAAAATAATAATAAATGTTGCTGCCTTCTGCATAAACAATATATATTTCATCTCAGCATGTACAGTCTATATGTTAACACCGCAGTTCTACAAATCTAAAAATCTCTTACAAGTACCAAATGGGAGAAAAACTATTAAAATTTTGATATAAAGTTTTGTTCAGCTAAATCGAATAAAAACTACAAGTAGAGCACATTTGTGCTATAAACTGCTGCAGCAGTATCAGAACCAACTTTCTGAGCAATGTTGGGTTTCTTTTGTGGAAAAAATTTGTATTTGGTTGTTGAATGAGTCAAAGGTTTCAGTTCAACAAGAACATGCGATGAACCTTTAATATCTTTATTTATTCTGTACTTTCATCTCAATGCTGAAACATTACACTGCGTATTTCAGTAACAACTGAAGAAATGAGGTATTGGAAACCACTGATCATTGACCAGCAGTGTGTTTAAATGCGTTTATCCAAAAACCTTTACCTTTATTCAACCATTCACACAAACACAAACTAATACAATCAATGGTTGTGGAGGAATTCAACAAGCCACTGGGAAAATTTGGGGCTATGTGTCTCTCTCTACTCACTGTCAGCCATGTCACCCCTGCAACATTTCTGGAAACAGTAAAGCTCTATGACACACAGGAATTCACTGTTCATACCCAGTCCTGATTATCACTGAGTTTTTAAATAACACTGAAAATATGTGGCTGGGTTAAAAGAGTTTTATTTAACAATTTTAACATTCAGCAGTAAATTATTCACATACAATGCAGCCATTAAATCTGCAAATTATACAATAACCTCCTTGTAAAATAATGTTAAGTCCACCTTTATTTACACCGGTTGTAACCTTGAATGCCAGTAGCAGTCAATAAATGTTAAGTAGTCTATTTCCCTCCGATTCCTCTTGCAATGTTGTCGTTGGTCTCGGCTGCTTCCTTCAGCGCCTGCATCACCAGAGCGTTCCTCCTCCTTGTCTCCTCCATCCGTACAGGGTTGGACTCAGGCAGATTCTGATGGACAGCACAGCAAGAGGGAGACAAGTCATTAATTACTGAATTAAAGCATCAAGTAAAATGCTGACCGTGAACATATTCTGCATTTAAAATAGAAGAATAAAGATTTACAAAGGGACAGGAAGTTACACCAGACTCTTGACCTTGGGAATTTGTAATATTTGTTATTAAGGTTAGTTTAGTGTCATGATAGAAAAAAAAGCCAAAATCATGCAAAAAGGAAAAAATATCACTTTAACATACACATCTTGTAAACAGCAGCATTCTGGTAACCCAACCCTGTCAAAGAGTTGCTGGCGTCTCGAGAACAAGCTGTTCATACTGGTCTGATAACATTTCATTTATCAGAATCGGAACTAATGAGATGTTTAACATCTGCAAAGTTGCAAAGGTGCCACACCCAGAGTCAGATATGCATGACAAAATAGTCTTCATATCATTTGTTATGATTTCATTAACTATTGCAGCAGTGTTGCATTTGTCTGGTCAACTGACAGATAATGTCTCTCTCTCTCTCTCTGGATGTATATGCATAAAGTATGGACCCTTACATCAGTAACTAACTGCAGTGGTCTGGCTGAGGGACTAAGACTTTTACAACACTTAGTAACAAGTCAGGTGGTGATTTTAAGAAAACCATAAGGCTCACAGTTGGTGTGATGAGTAAGAGCCACGTAAAAACTGGGATGCTACAACCACACTGTCCTCCACATTTAACGACTCTCGTATCACAGCGACACTTCCATCCAGAGATAGCAGGTTTTACATTCTTCGTGGATCAACACTCTAGCGCAGAGAAAGTGTTGTAAAAGAAAACTTCGTACTCCCTGCAGTCACCAAATGCACGTCATGACTCTACATTGCCCTGAACAGACTGTATTTGTGCAGCAGATAAAAAGAAAAACTAGAAAAGTCAGACTCTACATTCCTGCCACAAAGACATTCAGTATTGATTCATTACATTGCTGCACTGTATTGAACTGTGATCCTGTCTTGTCTTACATTACCCCAACAGTCTTCTGATGTGAGTTGCAATTGTGTGTCCGCGCTTTTTGTATAAACCGTGCATTTTTACACCAGAGATAACAATACACCACAGTGGTGTAGCCTGCTGTTTACTCAAATGATGGATTTAATCATAGTTTTTAATGAAATTAGTTAATGTCACACTTTGCTGTAATGTCTGATGTAATGATAATATTTTAACATATTGCTAATGCAAAAGACATATTTTCAGTATGTGACAATGTGAAATGGTGCATTTCTCTGCAACAAACAGCTATTAATTTGTAAAAGTGCTTGGTCTTACAAACTGTATAGTAAGTGCAATAAGACGGCAAAAGTACAGAAGTTGACACAGAAATGTCTTAGCTTATCAAAGCTGAACAGACAAACATGTTTTGTCACTATTACCGGACAAAGTCCAGTGGTTTCTGACATTTTTCAACTTGTAGTGTACTAGAAAATCATAAACATGTTGGTGACCCACATCTGACTTTAACAAGGTGGAGGCCTTCACAATGTAACCAACACACGTGCATATCATCATTGACGTTTTTATTCCAAGTAATTCAAAATGCAGCATCTGCCAAAATACTGTGACTTTTTTCATACCCTGCAGCCTGTTTATACTGACAAACACAGTGCACACGTGGACATATTTCTTGGCACAAATTGAGTCCCTTATCAGAGGCTGAATTTTGATTATGTCATACCTTGCTGCTCTATGGTCAGCAACATTGCAAAGTGTGATAGCATGTATTCAACTGAATCCATGATGTTTAATTAGTGTATATTGGTGGGTTTCTTTTGTTTACACAGTGTAGTGATGTTGTGCAGGTAGAACAGGTTTAAGCCATCTGACGTGATGTGGTGTCCCTGCAGGCGGACGTCGCTTTAACGCTTTAAAATACTTGAAAACTACTGTCCTAGCCGAGGCCACACACTGACAGTAGCTACACTGACAGTACAGTTACAGTTAGGCTACAGGCACACTTGGTTTTACATGGAGCCATTCAGCTGAATCACCTTGAGCAGCTCTTTCCGCCTTTCTTCTCCTGGAGCGATTATAGACCACATCCCAAAGCCGACACCCGTCACAACCAAAACCCCTACGGTGCTCACGACGGTTCGTAGGCCGCTCATCCTGGAGAGGGTGAAGGCCACACAGTGTGTTCGTTAACTGTGTTTTGATTCACGGTGAAACACTCTCCAGCAGCAGCCCGTGTGTTTGGTTTGGTAACATCGGGCAGTACTTCTTCTTCGCCGGTTTTTTTGTGGCAAATTTTAATCTTGTGAAGCGTTATCGCCACCTAGTGTTAAATTGTAGAATCTCGTTATCAGTCCACATCATGGAGGTGAAGATAAGATTTTTTTTTTTAATAATTTACGGTATCTTTTATAAAGGTTATTTTAAAATATTTATAATCAGTGTTTGCCGCGACTGTGTTTTAATTACTGTCTCTCATTTAATCCTACAGGGCAGATTTAAAACACAAACATGCCCCTAGTTCACCCTGATCTATGGCACTTACCATTGGCTTTGACTGCAGATGCCACAGATGCTTTCCAGTGGTGTTTAGTTCTGGGTCATCTAATCCAAACCTAATAATTCCCCTGTTCTCTCATGCCTTCCCACAGTGTCTTCTCCGATACTACCCACTGTGTCTTGCCTTGTTGGCCCGAGTGTGACCCATATGCTTCCACATCTGGGTATGCTCCGGTACTGGCTGACAGAAGATTTTCTGTTCGTGCCCCAGAGTTGGTCTTGTAAGTGCCTATGGGCCAGACCAGGGCCATGGAGACATGCATAACGGCCCAAGAAAACATATACTAGCATCTCTATCATAAGTTATTTTGCTATATTCATTTGATCAACTTTGACTGGGCTGGGTGACACTGACACGGACACAACACACATTAATTGAGACTATAAAGGCCTTGTGACTATAGACATAAACAAACTATGCTGCTTTTCCGTAGAAATCATCCCAATTCCCTGCATTTTGCTAATTATCCAATTATCTGTCAGAGAGGTAGGACTCGGGAATAAACATCAGACCGCACCCGACGATCCAATCGTCCGTTTGTGCGCATGCGCCCACACGGCATTTCCGGGTACGACATGTAATATAAATAGGCTGCTGTAGTACTCGGGCGTCGGTAGAACATACGAAACCAATGATTCCCATATGTCCTGTTGTCTCCTTCACCTATGGTAAGTAATCGTTAAAGTCGGGGACATTATTTGACAGGCAACTGGACAGGTCCGAGTCGCTCTCTTTGCGTTAAAGTAACACGAAGACAGCGAGGTTAACGGACAGTCCTAGGACCGCTGGTCTTAGCCTGCTGCTAACGGCTAGCTTAGCGTTATGCGTTATCCTGTGTGTGTGTCCTCCGCAGTGCCCGGCCGGCTTGGTGAAGATGCCAAAATGGCTACGGGCAATTACTTTGGATTTACCCACGGCGCTGCCGCCCAGTATAGGTAAGTGGACCTTCTTGTGCTGCTCTCGCCTCCTCGGGCCGCTGCTTGCTGCATGATGCTGCCGAGCTCAGACGTCAGCTGAGTTTGTAGGTTGTGCAGGTTACACAGGCAGCCTCCATTGTTCAGGCTGGGGGAGGGGGCGGTTATCCCTCTGCTGCGGCAGTTGGATGTCAACGGGAGTACGGAGGGGGAATGGCACTGCGTTAATGAGCGAGTCAGGCCGCGGTGCTTTAACTTAGTTGTCAGAAAATGCAATGATCTGTATAAATGTGGAGATTGCGATAAATGCTGTAGCATCACTGCAGGTTTTTTTATCCTAAGAAGAGAGTCCTACGGGTGAAGGCCATGTTATACTATTTAATACATTCACATGAAGTGCTGTGCAGAAGGGGAAATGGCAATCACGGTTGAAGGTGGGGTGAAATCAG
>OMNW01014316.1:0-12167 GCA_900303245.1 Selene dorsalis
GACCAGAGAAAACAACAAGGTAGAGAATTATATTCACCAGAGGAGCAGACAAGAGATGCATGGTTTTAACAGACAAGTGAGGGAAAATGGAAATAAGAAGGATGAAGGTGAAAAATTGGATCATTAAGATACTAAGATGATGGAACAACAGAGAGAAGTAAGGCAGGACAAATTTGATAACAGGGGGTAAAATGAAGTGAGAAGTACAAGTCAGTCAAAGAAAAACTGTTCCGTATTAAAATGAAGCTTACAGTCTTTGTCAGAAATAGTTCATATTTTGTCATTTTCATTAAAATTTCTCTCTTCACATTATGACACTATGTCTTGATTCATATTTTAATTGTCACCAGTTGGACAGGCTTGGTAATTAATTGAAAAATAATGAAATGAAATGCTTCAGGGATTTGGTTGACTGTCTCAGGTCAAAAGTTGAGATAATTTTTCATCCCCTGTCTGTTTCTATAACACTCAGGTCATCTGAAAAATATCCCAAAGTTCAATTCAAAGTTTAAAACTTGATGGGAAATTTCTGTCTGTCAACTTCTGTCTGTGAATTGCATCAGATCAAGCTCTGATTAAAGAATTAGATCTGAGATGATTAGATGAAATATTAAGTGCTGAAGAATGCAACAGTAACATCATCACCTTAAATGGGCCAGAAAGCTTGTTTGCATCACTGGAAGTGTAGTTTGATCCAAACAGTAGCTTCTGCTGCTTTTTGATCCAGTGAACTACTGATGTACCGCTTTTACTGTAACTCCCACTCCACTGTTTATGGGGGTCCACCTGAATGCTGGGGATTTTCAGTTAAAGTAAGCACCTCATGTTTTTCCACCTTTTAATTTCTGACATTGCACACAAGTAATTAGATCATTTAAAATAGATACGTTTAAATGTGAATCAATTATTAGTATAGACATTTTCATTTCTATACTCCCAGTAAAAATATACCATATTCAGATGCAATGTATTTTATATGGCAAGCTATGCTTTGTATGTAGATTTGTACAAGGGAAAGTATGAATTAACTAACAAGGTCAAATGCAGCAGTACTAAAATACAACTGTTAAAACTTAGGATTTAGGAATTAAAAAAAAAAAAAAAACTTTGCCCACACAAATCATCTCAAAAACAATGGTGGGATCATGACTGTCTCTTTAAAAGCCGGCAGACAGACGTAAAGGTACATCATTTCTAGGCTAAAATGGCGATAGATGCTAAATATTAGGGGAGCTCAAATATTGGCTCATTCAAATTACTGTGCTCACAGAAAAAACACGAGACCTTTTTAAAATTCAGAAGTTATCTTGGAGAGTGGAGCGCTCTGACTTTTCCTGTGTCCTAAGGAGTTATTAAAAGGGCAGCGCAGAGAAGGCAAAAGAAAAGGACAGCGGGGTGAGACCTGAGAATAGAGAGACGAAAGAGAGTGACAAGTAGAGTGAGGCGTGCAGGTGGAGGGTGGAATAATTAGAGTGAGACAACCGCTGGCTGCGAGAAGGGAAACGTCTATGCTAAGTGGAATTGAGGGCTTCAGTAATGTCAGGGAGGTCCTGGCGATGCTACACTGTCATTAGGCTTAGAGAGAGCTTCAACACTCTTACCTCGCTGTCGATGGCTCTTCCTCTCACTTCTGACTTCCCCTCTTGTCTGTCTTCTCTTTACATCCTGCTGTCTCAGTCTTCACGAGCCTTCCCTCTTCTGTCTCTTCTCATTTTTCTCTTCCAGCCCCTATTTTTTCCCATTCTCATTGACCTGAGGATGAAGAGCAACAGCACATACTCTCTTGTGAATCTCCCTCCTACAATAGCCCTTGAGGCGAGAATTAATTTTACCCCGTCTCCATGAGAAACTGCATTGATTTGAAAAGTTTTCTGTTATGTGCTTAGTACTTTTTTTATTGTTCCCTTTACTATGCCACTTTCTCTTGGCTGATGGAATTTAATGTGGTTCATTGCTTTTGTTAAAGCAGACACAATGCTGTTGGGGGATTATCTCTGTTTAGGTCACTGTCTTGAACAGCACTGTTATAGATCCCTCCAAATTGCCATCTGCACCCCCTCTTTCAGTGGAGACATATCTGCTATCTACAGGTAGGATTTGAGTTTAATTCAGCTGTAAAAGAGAAAAATGAGAAGAGGAATTTGGCATTGACACATATTGTGGCATATGTGCTGAGGTCATACAGTAATTCTCCATGTGGAGCCCAGCAGTGGGATTTGTGTAAATTGGCATTTATTCTGTTAAGCCCACTGTTCACCGACTGCCAAACGGGGAGTTAAAGATTGTGTCTTGCCCCTTTCTGTTTAATCTAGTTGGATCTATTTGTAGACAGTCGGAGGCAAAGTTTGATTGAATGCACTCAAACATCGTCTTCCGACTTTTCTCTCTTGACCATTTTTTTCTTGACTATAAATACAAAGAAGACATTGGTTTCTTTTCTGTTTTGTCCATGTCTGCTAGTGATTTATTCAGCAGAATGCCACAGGAAACTGCAGTGAATAGGAAATAAAGCCAGAATAACTGTGTGAAACATAAATGGATTGCAAGAGATGAATTTTGGCGATGATGTTGTTGGAGTTTATATCTTTGGTATCTCTTTATTCTGTAGGGGAATATCTGAACTTACTTTTCAAATGTCGATAATGAAATGTTCATACCTGTTCATGGACAGTATGTATAGTGTATGGGGAAGACTCAAAGTAGTATGAAAAAAAGGGCCCTGTGGGTTTTACAATGTGTGTCTTTGACCTTGCAGAGTTACGTGAGAAGACCACTTTTATCGATGTCAGTTTGTTCAGTAAATAAAATTTGCTGGTAGGCTTAATTTAGCATTAAGATTTAAAAACCTTGGAATCAGGCAGCATCTGTCCTAAAGTAAGAAACACACTCAACAAGTTATATTTTGTATCTTTGTATCTTTTTTTGCTTATTTTTTTTTTACAAAAATCCAAATATGAAAATAACAGTTTCTTGACCAGCAGCACCAACTTCCTCGACTCTCTGCTGGTTTCCTGGCAACAGTCTCCGAGTCAAGGAATATTTAGGCACAAAATCCCAAGTAAAAGAAATGAAAAGTTGTTTGTACGCTATGGGTATTTTTCATGGATTAAATAAACGAGAAACAACATTGTAATTAGTGAGAATTAGAGGTGCTCGTTGGCAGATTTTTATACCTTTAACAAAGCCAAGTCAGTACTGACCTTATGTTTCCAATCTTTATACACAGGTAAGGGAGTTGTTTTCTTTCTATGTACTGTATTGACTGTAGGCTACAGATGTGTGAGTTGTTTCAAATTCCTCACTTGACTCAAAGCAAAGACTCAAATAAGTGTATTTCCCAAAATGTCAAACTATTTGTATAATGTCTTGCAATGGCAGTTTTTGTAGTATATTGTCAAGTCAACCACTTTGATATCCGTGGTCTAGAGCCCGTCCATTATATGCTTCAGTTCACCAGTGGGTGCATTATAAGCTATATTCACAATGAATCCACAAAGGGCATTCTGGATTCTGTGAATATTATGGCATTTGTTCAAAGGGCATGTGAGGCTAGTGGCAGAAAGCAAAAGAGACTTCCTTATCTCTCTGAAAGCTGAAGATACAGAGTCCTGTGGCTTGGTGAGCTTGTGGAGCTACACAGCAACCTCACTGTGAGACAGTCACCACGGAAACTTCTCTGAAGTTTGTTCAGTGAATAGGAGTCAATATTTGATTTTTTTTTCTCCCCCTCCCCCCCTTTTTTTTTTTTTTTTTTGCTAAGTACAGACCTGGGGACGGAGTTTAGTATGGAAGTCATAACCAGCTGTGGGGGAGCGTTTCTGGGCTCAGGCAGTGACCTGCATGGATGAATGTGTGCCTGTTAAATCCTGTGGCCTCTGGGCCGCAAAGATAAGAGCAGCACCCTGACAAGGAAAAAAGAATGCAAGTCACTCACAAACTCACTATGTACAAATTTATGGTCAGCCAAAACACGCACACACACACACAGACACAAACACACACACACACATACACCACATGAATATCTGCAGTCACTTTTTGCAGAGAAATCTGATTATTTCTGTTTCATCACTGACCATGGTGTTCAAGAGGAAAAGAGGTTATTGGAGCGTGGACACACAAACACACGCAGAATGTGCAAAAATATTTCAGTCTTCATGATGCAGTGGGTTTCTGGCAGGGCAAGCTGGGAACATACTGGTCAGTCTTGTCATCTTGGCTGCAGCTAAACAGCAAATAACTTTCTCAGTTTAGTACTCATCTCACTATTCTCACTTAACCATTTAGATTAATGTTTGATGAATACTATTACCAGGCCATATGCAATTTATGATGGAACATGTAATGTCCTACCACCAGGTGCGATTTGTGATCATTCTCTACCTCCTCTTTCTATCTAATTTTAGGGCAGAAAATGAAGTACTAAACCCTCCATTCCTGTATCAAATGACTACCTGTAGAATGATTAGGTTGTTAAAGTCTCCTTGAATGACGAGGGGACTACTGGGAAAATGGATTTCTCTGTGTAAATAATGTGCATACATCATAATGGAAGGCCCATATGTACATAATGTGTAGCTGTGAGATTGTCTTGCCTACATTTAGGCTACTGCATTTGCATTCACCCATGAATGTTATACATGCTGAGCTCTCTTTAATAGCCTGTATTTCATTTATGATGTTAGGAGAATAATGAATCAGTGAGTCCAATTACCACTGAAAACTAGTACAAATATGAAGCTTCATTTCCCCTTAAATAACTAATAATACCTACAATTTACAACATTGGTGCAGTGACTTTTATAGATAGGTAGCATATAGATATGCTATCTGAAGAAAGTAGGGGTGCTAAGATCGATGGATTTTGGTTTAATGGGCCCGATCACGTCTCCCGCCGGTGACACACACACACACACACACACACACACACACCAGAGCAATAAGAAAACATCTGGATGAAACATCTGATACTTTAACGTCCAGCGTTGGTCGCCAACGTCATGTGATATTGTCAACAGACTAGTTTGTAGTGAGAAGGTCAGTGAAAGAGATGAGATTATAAAAATGACATGTTTTAAATTTATGGGTCATTATAACCTCGCTGACGTTGTTTATTGATAAACCGAGCACCGTCCCGTGGATCGAGACACTTGAGGAAGTTCAGTGACGGTAACCGGTAGATTATTATTGTGCATCTGCTCCGACCCGATTATGAAGTAGTGAGGGCGATAATTAAGGAAGAGTTAAACGAGTTGTCAATTCATGACACTCTCTAATCTCTTTAATTTAATGAATAATGCTTAATATACAGTGTCAAGAATAACTTAAATAAATAAATGAATAGTTAATGCTACACTATAAAAAGCAAACTTCAAATTCAAATAGAGGCTGTGTGATCTGTATTGGTATCGGCGAAACTGATTTCAGCGATCGGTGATCGGCCCCAAAAACCCTGATCGGGCACACCTAAAGAAAAGAAAAGCAGATTTCTCTTAACTGTAGTAAAATGATACCTATGACAGCTGAAGATACTGTACATCCATCAAAAGTAACAGGTCTGTGACAGTTAAATTGGCAGTGTGTTGCTCTGGTACCATGGCACTTTTTTTTCTTTTTCTAATGTGTCTGTTTTACTGAAGTGGGAGGAGAGGCTCTAGGGGAGTATGTCTTCAACGATCAAACGGTACAGTTTAATTTTGGTGTCAAGGATTATGGAGATTTGAACAGATCCAATTCAAAAGCTTACACACTCTTTTTGGATGAGGCATTGCCCAATTTGACTTTGATATAAATCCCTCAAAGAGAAAAAGAGACACAATATTTTTCATTTGAACTGTATTACACATGTAGCTGCTGTGTGAGTAATTGTCAACTGATATCAAGCAGCCAGTTCAGTGAGTGCTATAATGTACCAGGTGAGAACTGTGGAGACGCTGACTCCAGCCTGAGGTGGAAGATTGATGCAAGCAGATACAGGTGGATACTTGGCTCCCACAACACTGAGAAGTACAGTATTCCTTTCATAAGCAGCAGTTCTAATGGCGATAACCCTGCAGTAAACGTGTTAATGAAGACATATAAGATGGCTTGTTTCTTGGGGAATGATCTTAAAATGTTCACTGCTAGCAGGTCGAAGGTTCATAGAGAAAAAATCTGGATGCGCAGAGTTGCGAGGACTCATTATAAAGTTACTCATTATTATGGATACAGTCAGTTGGGTTCACTACGCACAAGATACTCATTGATCCTTACACAAGTGCAACTATGTCTTTCATTGTTGGTGGTTAAATTTAGTCCGCAGCAGCATTGGCAACAGGCAAACATCAAGTGTTTGAATCCATCAGAAAGTTCCTATTTTTCATTTGCTCTGTAATTTTCATTTGAATATGTTGCTTACACTGTGGCCACAGGGACAGTATAAGACAGAGTGATCCATCTTTGCGTCACATAAAATCCTGTTTTAAAAACGTTGTTTTTTTTCCCCCACTTCAGTTTTATTGTTGGCAGGATTCAAGAGCGAAGTTGTGCCATCATGCCGTCAAATGCAGGTTAATACAGTCGTCACAACTCGCTTAACAAAGACGATGAGCTCCGCATATTTGTTTGTTCATAATGGACTTAACATTTTGTGTAGACACAGACCCAGTCTGTTGTGAGGTAGAAATACTAAAACACATATCTCATTGCTAATGGAAAGTGTGACTTAGCAAGCAGTTTTACAACACAACAAAACTGATACAAGACAGGCTTCAATAAATAACAGATGGCAGTGTTCACAAAAGACAAAATGAAACAAACAAAATAAAAGGAATCAGAAACCCAAGCACTGCGAAATAAGTTGAGCTTAAACTTATCTCCTATAAAAACCACTTGTTAATGGATGTGTTGGCCCACTGGGGTTCCTTTCCAGGGTGCCTGATAGCCAGTTCAACACTTAACCCGGATCATCAGTGATACCACAAGAAATAATACTCCACAAGTCCAAATAACTCTTTAGCCTGGCTCTGCTTCCACACTTTATTTTTTTAATCTACCACCCTCAGTCTGCTTTGGCTGATTTACAACTTTTTTTTTTTGTTTGTTTCTTTTTTTCATACAAACAGAGGTTTCAGCCTTGTATGATTCACATCTCTCAGGACCTCACAGTGTCACAGCTGCAAGCTGCTCATCAGTCGAGGGGTCACAATTAAAAATGACTGTATGAAACTGTATTTTGTTAAACAGATGAGCAGATTAATTACTATGTTACCGTGATGACAGTCCAAATATCTGAAATTATCACTTTGACTGTCCCATTTCTACAGTACAGCCTTGACTCCCTCTTCTTTATTTCCCATGGTAATCACTTCACTCCGCTCAAAGGGTTAAAATCCTGAGGCTGAAGCTATTTTAGGGCAGTGTGATTCTGAATATTGATGAGTCAGATTGCCAGTGGTTGGTGAGAATCAATCCAGTTGAAGAATGGGAGTGTCGGAGCTGCTGGGGCTGTGGCCAAGTTGTTGTGCTGCTCCTCAGGCAGACGTGAGAAGCTTTCTTAAACACCTATCTGCCTGCATCTGTATTCCCGGCCTGGCACCCAGCAGATGCCGATGGACCCTTAGAGTTGGGCAGATTTACATATTGGTGGATCCAAACGTGTGCATGTGAAATAAAGCATGGCAGGTCAACAGCTTGCTGTAGACGTGGTGCATATAGGGACAACTATCAAGGAAATGGACTGCCGACCTCGGCTCTGAACATCAAATTATAGCATCAAGCTTGTGTGTCCAACATTGTTCTGAGCCTGAAACCAATGCAGACACCATAACATTGATTACTTTCCTGCCTAGTGTGGGTGTATGTATGTTACTGAAATGCCATATGTGCTATAAGCAGCCCATATGCTTGTCATGACAAGAATCATTTTTGTGGCTCTAGCAGGTGATGTTCAGGGCAGGCAGGATTTGTCCTAACGTGAGGTGTGTGTGCGTGTGTGCGTGTCTCAAAGAAAGAAACTGTTTCATTAGACTCTCACAAGGGGTCCAGCAAAGACTCTGTGTAAACACTTGCATACAAATTGAGCTCCATTTTTTTATCCTCTCTTCCAAGATTTGAAACCACTAATCTACTGATCATGTACTTGTTTTATTACCAGGAGGCTTAATGACTGCTCAGCAAGCATCGAGTGGCCTTCTGTTTGGCAATTTCTCCCCAAAATTAAAAATCTTAGTACAAGTAATTATTATAGTCAAATTCATTTTGTTGCTTCAAGCAAATGCTAATTAAAAGACTTTTTTCTGTTCTGTTTCCGATTTTCTGTTTTCTGTTTTTTGGTTTAATCAGTACACAGAAATGTGACATGGCCACCTCCATTTGTTTTAGCACACATTTCTTATTTTCACATAAAATGCCCTGTTTGCATTGCAGAGTGTAGAAGGCACAACTGACATTTGATCTATTTCAGCCTTAGATTTCAATCTTCAGGATTTCTCGCTAAGAAGATATGTATAATTCAATTATATCAAGTTGTGTAAATGTGCCCGTTTTTTCCCTGAGTACTTTTTTGGAAGGCGTGCACAATCTGTTGTGGACATTTTTGACAGCTGGATGTACTAAATGGAAATAATTCCACGTTGACCACTTAGCTGATATTATGACTGCTCATATCTCCATGTTTCATTCATTAGGATGACTTCTTATGTTTTCACTGACTTGTACCATGAATTTGCATGTGTTTATATGAGGAAATAGAGCGGAATGAGATTCCTGCATTAGTATGCATGAGCCTCATTAAATATGCACTCATCAACTCTACTTTTTATTTGGATTTTCTTTGCCGTGGTACAAATCACTGGTAATCAACTGTGGTGACATTTTCCAGCAATTATAAGCAAGCTGTCCTCGTTTCACCAGGAGCTGGAGACGTATCACTCCATTGGCCCCCAAGTGCCACTGCAACAACATAGAGCTCCCATGGGACAGAAGAATATTTTAGTATAACAACGAAGAGACTAATAATGTTTATAATGCATAATAGTTCATTTTAAAAAATGCTAGAAAAGAGGTACCATGTCATTAGTAATTTCAAATTAAATGTATCTGAAATATCTCTATAAGAAATGAGGGAACTGGTTAAATAGTAAGATTTAAAAAAGCAAAGTAAAATTGCCCACCTGAAGAATATAAATGTATACATGTGTCTTTTATGTCACTGCACATGCATGTTATGTTTGATGGTGCATATTTATACACTTTTACTGTGCCAGCATTTTTTTACTTTTTCCCCATCGAAAACAACCTCAGCCTCCTTGGAGAGATGTGGTGAAACAGACTTCAGTCGACAAGGCAGACTTAAGCTCTCAGTATGTGGTCGTGCCACTGTATTCCTTCTTCTCTAATGAAAGAGCGCCTCAGTGGTAAAGAGAAGACAAAAAACAAATAGTAAGCTCCCTAGATGCTGAGCTGCACATTGAAAGCTACTCTCTGTTCTGATGTGAGCTCAATATAATTGGCTCCAATGTAACATGCATTATTTCCGCGGAGGTTTTGGAGCTGTTTAGAGGAAAGCACAGCACCAGTATTTATTTTCTACATGGATAATACTGTCTCGGAGCACAGAATGATGTTAAATACACAGGCACAGGTTTGTTAGGGTTGACGGATACAGCTTGCCATGTGCTGATACATCTGGCAGTTTGAGTGCTCGTCCACCCCAGTGCTCTGGTTTGAAACAAAATCTCTGCATTACAGCTGACACAATGAAACTGAAGAACCCCGCAGAGAAATGCTCACAAAGTCAGAGCCGACAACTTGAGTAGTACAGTACTTTACAATAAGTGATCAAATTCATTTGGGGCTGCACAGCTGATGGGAACCTGCAGTTTTGCTTTCTGTCTGAGTACACCTTTATACTTCTGCCACTAAACCTTTGAAGTCCAGTGGGAAATTCCACTCACATCACAGAGGTTTGATCAATCTTTCCATTTTCAGTTTTTAGAAACCTATTGTTTGTTGAGTTTTTTTTTGTACCAGATCGTTCAGGTGCACCTCAAAATCCAGATCCATTCAGTGCTGCTGACATCCACAGTGTTTACTCCTCTGCCAACACTTCACCTCCTTTGAGCACTGACAGTTCACCTGACACCTTCACTCATTTCGATGCCTTTTTTTTTTAGTGCATTTAAATTTCTCTCTTTTCAGTACTTTATCTGAAACTATTACAACCTTGGAAGTTTGTTGGAAAAGCTCTAGTGCAACTCTGTTTTTCTAGTGGAAGCTGTAATTTAACCAATTTTTTATCTGTACCTGTACCTCTTTGAGAGGTTTCTTTGGGTCAGGAGGCATGGCTGATGTTGGCATGTAAACAACAAAAAAATATTAGATACAATATCACTATGGCCCTTGCACAGGATATTGCATGTGATATTGGGCTGTACAGATAAAATTGACTTTCCACTACTTTCTAGTAGAGCAATGGCAAGGTGACGGAATATATTCTTATTATGTAAAACAGCATGGAAGTCCAGGTTTGTAAGGCTATATTTCACTAGTATTTGGGTTAGCGTATTATAATATAAATATTGTGTCACACACTGAACTGTTGTTACTGTAGATGACTTTCATTGTCGTAACATTTATCATGTACTTTGTAAGGTCATAACAAAGATTATTCCAGCACCCTCTGGCATATGGACATGAGCCCTGAATTAATGGGCTGTTTCAGACATTTATTGACAGACTAATTGCACTGGTAATTGCATGGAGTAATTGCATTAGCCGAATAGTAACCAGCAGCATACAGTAAAAGTTATAATGAACTGCACATGTACAGTGATAGAGATCACGTTTTGTATGCGGAGACAGTTGTTTATGTGTTTTCATGTTTGTGTACCAAATGGCAATGGCAAGGTACACAATAAGCAAGGTGATAATGACTGTTGAATGGCTGCTTTGTGGAAACTCAACGCAATGATCTCCCAGTTTCACTTGTCAAAAATCAAATTTTCATCCAGGAAGTTAGCAAAAATCTCAAGCTTTGTTTATATGACCATTTTAAATCTTGAAGAACAGAGGCCTTTTAAATTGTGGGTAATTGAGCAGCCCCTCAGAGAACATAAAGGTAGCTGAGCTCACTCTGCCTGTGTGTAACGAGCAGTGTATGCACACTGTTTGCCTGTCTATAGAGGCACATATTAAAACATCCTACACAGTCAAATGCTGGGCCACTGACTTCAAACCACAGTATTTGCTGTTTAAACATTGTTGGTGCTGAACAGGAATAAAACTACTAAGTCGGTCTGAAACTAGGACAGACACTTGTGTCTTATCTTGTGTTGCTTTGCGCCAGGTGTCACACAGAGACCCGCGTCCTCAGTGGGTGGTTGAAGCGGGGATGCAGGAATACCTATCACATACATAGATTATATGTTGTTGTATGCAGTGGCGGCTGCTGGTCTTTCACACAGAGGAAGCTCATTTTCATCCACCGTCATAAAATTTGTCCATTTATTTATACCACCATTTTAAACCATTGATCCATTTTGCCACATACACCAGGTGTTTATTTTTTCCCACACAATACCTTCCCTGAAGTTCTCTGGCATCGACCCAGGGAGGAACGCCTCACACTGTGAAAATCCGCTGCTTCAGAGGCATAAGTAGCATCAGTTAGTACTCGAGAATGGTCACAGCTCTAGGATTGTGCAGACGATTGATTGATTCAAGTGCAGTTACATAGATATCTCTTTGACTTTGTGTCAGTTTGTCAGTGTGAACCTAACGTAGAGAATGCAAGGAATGCGAAGAAGCTCGAACAGTAAATCAAACTGTGGGCTGTGACAACTGACAGGGAACTTTTCAGTGAGACTTTAGTGTCAGTTTGGCATCAGTAAAGTCTAATTGAAATCCTTCTGTCAACTTGATGTCTGAGGGTTAGGGTGAAGGTGAGGGTCTGTATTGTGTGTCTCAAGTGTTCGTTTTCAAAATCGCTGTTTGATTGAGAACAGATGGCATGAATGCATGTAGGCCATGTGTTTATTTATTGATGTCTTTATTTTTTTCCCTACACAATGGAAAATTGCGTCATTACACATTAGATGTAGTTAACATGTTCACAATGACTAGAAAGTTACAAATTTGAGTGAGTGTCAATGAAGACTCCATGAGTATCGCATCTATTGGACAGATAT
>OMNW01014316.1:12187-27007 GCA_900303245.1 Selene dorsalis
TCTCAAGTGTTCGTTTTCAAAATCACTGTTTGATTGAGAACAGATGGCATGAATGCATGTAGGCCATGTGTTTACTTATTGATGTCTTTATTTTTTTCCCTACACCAATGGAAAATTGCGTGATTACAGCGAAACTGGTGTGCTTAGCCCGTCATTACACATTAGATGTAGTTAACATGTTCACAATGACTAGAAAGTTACAAATTTGAGTGAGTGTCAATGAAGACTCCATGAGTATCGCATCTATTGGACAGATATCTATAAATATTGGATATGTATAGACATTCTGTCAATATCACTGGCAGCTTGGATTGCCCCTTGGCCAATTAAAGCCAGTTCTTTCCAAAGTTGCATTGTCCTAGCCTGAGGTTGTGCTACTGTTTGACAGAACAATGTTCATTGACAAATTGGAGGAAAAAAATTTTCCCACCTATTGTTGCGTAACCACAGTGAACCCACAACAGCTTCTTCGCCCATTAGGTGATTTTAGTAATTGTATAGTGAAAAAGAAGGAACATACAAACATTTCAAGAGTTTGAGCAAACATCTGAAATCATTCCCTGTTGTGCACTACAGACAAATCCACATCAGTAGGTGCTACTTGATGTGGAATTGATGTGTGCTACCACTGATGTGTCTTCCTGTTCCTTGTACTCTGTGCCTATAGCTCTGTGGGAACGCAGCCATTTGGCTCAGTTTGTTTGTGAAATGTTTCTGGACTTGGATAAAGGAAAAGGCAACCCACTGAGATTGTGTGTGTGTGTGTGCATCCGTGCGTGGTGCGTGTGTGCGCGTGTGCGTGTGTGAGTGCACAGGTGTGGTGTTTGTCTTTCTATGTCTTTGCTTCGATCTGAGACAGACTTTGCCTGAAGGACTTTTAATGGGCTTACTTAAATTATGTCCATACATCAGGCTCTGCATGCAATTCTCTGCTTGCCAAGTTATTAGGAACACACCAGAATTTGTTACAATATTAGACCAATGAGATTGTAATGGTCTGAAACAAAAGTATGTGGACAAGGACAATGAGGGCAATAAGCTGTGATGTTTTATTTTTTATGACGTTACAACAGTGAGGTTATGGAGATAAATTACCTTGCCTAGTTAGTCTTCTTCTGGACTTTTACACTTTGTGTGGACTTCAGTAATGAACCTACTGTATGTTGATTTTGTTGGTTGCTGTGTGCTGAAGATGTGTGTATCTTTTAATTTTTATTATCATTTCAATTTCTTTCTTTCTTTTTTTTTTTTGTTAATTAGGGTGTCTTTGTAGTTTTGCAAACCCCCTGTTGCAACATTGTCACAAGGTCTCCACTCAACACAGGTTTTAAAAAAGAGTGCGTAGAATAAACACTTGGGCCGGGGTCGATTTTCTTCACATTTGGCAAAAAAAAAAAGTGTTCAAAATTCAACTTCAGCAGCTATTTCATTTTGCCAAGCTGCAACTGTTTTTAATCTGGATCTACCTCACTGTGCACCCAACCAGCATTTTAAGTCAGAGCTTTGTTTTTCTGCATCATTATTTTCCCATATCTCAACAGCTGCAATGTTATCAAAATCAATAATAATCATCATCAAAATTGACATTCAGGTTATGAAACGTATAATTTGACGGCTGCAAATAATCACAACTGTAACAACAGATAGCAGGTTGCTTAGAGACACATCATAGACATCAGAAAATGTCAATTACAGTAAGTAATACAGAAAGTCTTTAACATCTTTCTCACTCTTGATCCTAACGTTGGCTGTTCAACTTAAAGGGGCCATATTATGGGAATATCACTAATTGAAGGCTCTTTAACATATATTTGGATGTTTGGCTTGTCTTCCGGCCCCCAAAATATGAGAATATGAAATAGAATGACTCCCATTCTGTACCTCTGAAATATAACAGGCACATGTCACTGGACAGATGTGCGTTATTCTTGCTACAAAAACACTTTGATTGAATGTCAGGGCACATACTGGGGGTAAATGCTCTGAGCAGTAAGCTGGCTGGACTGTTTGCTGCATGTCATTCCTCTTTTCTCTGTCCCTGTGTTTCCCATAAACACCCCGTAGTCTCTTGGCCTCTTGCTGTATTACAACAGTTTGGCTCCTATATGGAAAAATTTGCATACCCTCCCTTCTTGTGTCACCACTCATTTCAGGAGAACCAATCAAATGACTCCAGTGAATGATTAATTCATCCTAATTGGTGGATGACGAGGAGTATTTGGAGCTGCTGCCCCAGCGGGTTGCCCTCACCACCTCTACTCCCCAGCGAACGCCACCCCTGTTTGATCTGCGCTAATCTAATTAACACTTTAACAGCAACACCTGGGCTCTTCACTGATGGATCTGCGCTTGCTGTCATGTCACACACTCAAAAACACACACATGCACACACACATACGCACTCGTACATGCATACAGGCTTTCCCAGATGTGCCTTTGCTAGCTATGATGGTGGCAGGCGCAGAATGGTTATTGCACTTAACTCAAACACTCTCACACACACCAATAATGAGGCAGTCATGCACCTCTCCATACCGGCATGCTGAAAATATATGTGCTTTTAGTGAGGGGCTATGTGGTATTAGGCAACTTTCTCAGTCTCCAATATACATCTAGTTGCTCGCTAAATGATGCGATTAGACTGTGGTCTGATGGTGCACCTGATTAGATTAGCCTCAGCTTACGCTTTCTGCTCCAACTCGCCGCAGCCTTGAACCCAACCTTGACCCCAATTAGACCCAAACTCATCAGAGAGAGAGAGCTGAGGGACACTGGTGCTGCAGCATCTTATCATCCTGCTACTAATTGGCCTGGTAAAGCGTTATAAATATGGTTAATGCAGCCCTCCTAATCAATACATACAGTGTAAAAGTGAAATAAATGGAAAGAAGAAAAAAAGAGCACAGACAGTGAGAGAGAGAGGACAGATTTGCATTTTTATCGCTCATACGCACACCAAACAATAATCAGCCCTCTTTAATCATCCTTAAATGTGTTATTACAGCCAATCTAATCTTATTAAATCTTGCTGCCCGCTGTCACATCAGCACTGGATGGTGGTTGATGTGAATGGGCCTGTGATGGCCAAAATACCACAGCAAACCTCTTCATGATGAGTACTGCTGTCTGAATGTTGTCTGGTTAAGTTTCATTTAACTCACCAACTCTTCTAAGAGAAGAAGATGATGTAATTTTACTCAGTTTTAAATGCAAATTTGTGGTTAATCTGTCATGTGTTTTGTGTCTCTATGAATGGAGACAACTGAAAATGATCTGATGATGATACTCTAGTCCCAGTGTAGATTTAATGCATCTGCAGTAGACGCAAATCATTTCCAGTGTGTAAGAGTGATAGATAACATGTTATTTTAGTGGTGTATATCTCCATCTGTACAAGCATCTGGCTGCAACAAACAGTGAGTGAGTATTTCTATAAAGCATTCAGGCATACTTTATTATTTCAGGTTCTGGTGTTTAACTAAATGAAAACCGTGATTTAAGTATTGTGAAAGTAACTTGATTTTTAGTGCGAGATGTGTCAGTTTCCACATCTCACAAAATAAGTGAGTTACAGCTTCTGTTGCTTACAGAGATTTATGAAATAAACAAAGCTCATCTTGTCAGTGCTGCAACAAAAAAAAAAAGCCACATCGATGAGAGAGGAGACAAGACTCATTCAAAACAGCTGGACGAGAAAATAACAGCTCAGATGTAATTCTCCACAGAGTGCAAGACAACACAAAATCATCAAAGAAAGAAGCAGATGGGCTGCAGCACATGAAATTTAGACTCATGTCAAGAAAGAGCAAGATGAGAAAGGTGGAGCACATCAACAGTAAAGTGGATGTTTTATGAGGGGAAAACAGCACAAGGTGGGATCTTTGCTTCTCTGTTGTCTCGCTGACTAAAATGTGATTATTTGAAACTCATAATAATGTGGTATCTCTGAAGCAGTCAAGACTCATTACTATATTTTCAATAACCATAATTCAAATAAAAAGAATCCCATTTATTCACACAGAGTTATACACTCAAAATCTATTGTCATCTGACTCATCAGGACTGTGCGAGTGTGTCTATATCACATACAACTGATGTGAGCAAATCCCACAACGCTGATCATATTTTAATTCAAATGTTAAATTCTGATTTGCGCACAAACACCCAACATGACATCACCATCTCGCAACTCTTGTTCACTTCACACTCCATTTTTATATCAATGGGAAGGGCTCACACAAAACCAACAAAACAGAGAAAGACTGTCATCCTGAGGGTGACATTGGGAGAAGGAGACTGTTGTTTGTTTCACATTTGCTACTGAATGTCAACACTGTTTATTTGGACTTAAGCACTGAGCAACCAAAACTTACAGCATTGGCAAAACATAGTGTATTTGTGCGCGCTTACATTGTTATCATATATTTTGTTGCTAATTGGAACAACCAGGGTTTTAGCAGGTGCTGAATAAAGTGTAAAGGTTTGTTGAATGTGTTTCTGTCATGCTGAGGTGCCTTTGATTTGGTGGAATATCTCTTAATTGCTATCTCGTCTTTTGTGTTGGACGCTCCTCACTCCGGTTATTTAGTTATTGATAAGAGAAAAAACACGGCTGTACGCCACGTGTCTCTAGCCATATGTCTCTGAATTATTCCTATAGCTCTGAATTTTTGTTCCTCTGTTCTTTAAGTATCCCCATCCATCCATCCATCCTTTGTCCTTGTCAGGGTCTTGAGGGACTGGAAACCGTCCCAGCACACAGACTTAAGCCAGGAAAATACAGTCAGATTTGGCAGTGTATCCTGAAGCATTTATTGTATGTATATTGCAGGGTACTAATGAGATCACACTCAGCTCTGCCTGGAGATGTGTCATGTATTCGGGGTTAACATGCCTGTTGCCAAGGTTGCCCATTGACAGTGACTGGTTTGAGGGAGGTGGATGATTTCAGCAGGAAAATGCACCATCTCAGTGAACATCTGTCATATCCCACAGTTCAATATCCCAGCCTAGCATGGCACCCTCTATTCACTCGCTGGGATGTTGGCAGAACGCACATGTAGTTACATAATCTGCAGAAATTTACAGTGTATTATTGGTGTGACTGAATCAGCATGGATCATATTCACTGCGGATCATTTCCAGCACCCTGTTCAATACATGCCTTGAGGATCTGTGCTGTTCTCCTGGCAAATGGGAATCCAACACCACATGTTTACAGAACAAAAAAAAGATTAGTATAAAGATACATAAGCTGACGAAAGCAAATCCTTGCAACTGTACTTACAAAATCTTAGGTTAGAAGAGTGTGCAAGGAAAGAGATGAAATCTTAGGAAAGCAGGAAGGAAAAGAAAGAAATATAGAGCCACAGAGCATACTTGACAGTCCTTTGAGCATCAGCTGTGGGGGAAAATTGGGACTTGTTTCACTTGAATGCATGTTGAATTGCTCTCTGTTTTCTCTCCAGCTGAATCATTTGAACTATTCATTTTGTTCTCTGTAGAGAAGAGCTAGAATCATGGTAGCCTGACACTTATACTTGTATTTACTATGTGCATGGATATCTTGTTGTAGTAAAGCATGCGGACTGTAATCCTGCCACAGCGGCTCATTAAATTTCTTTTTTATTTCCTGCGTGGTGCTCTGTGTTGTGGCCATATGCAATCTAGATTGACAAGCAAGCCACTAGAGGAAAACACTGCAAACTATAACTGATATGATTCAATGTCAATTACTTGTTCAAATAATCTTAATTTATTATATAGAGTTATTGCTATAAAGTTATTCAAATGTATTTTTAGAGACCAAAGAGACCAGTTCAATCAAGAAACCAGACAGGTGCAAATTCAAAGAACATGTTGTCATTATTAAAGCCAAACCTAAGTTTTACACTCAACATTTCAGGGTCAACAGAGCTCTCAGCTTTGTAAACAGATGTCAGTAAAATGTTCCAGTGAAACTTTTTTTAATCTACTTTATGGCCTTCAGCATTTCAAACACAAATTGTATTTTTCTATTCCTACTAAAAGCAAGCAAAGCTGCCTCGGCTGTTTCAAACTGCAAGCAAAAAGTGCAGTAATTTGGTGTTTTCAAGTTTCCCTCCCACGTGTGCTCAAGGAGGTCATTTTAAAAAGTGAGCGTCGCTGCTACAGAGGAGGAAGTGCATTAAACTGAAGGAAGACTCATTTAATGAAAATATACAGTGACTGGTTTCCCTGATATCTCCATAGAACAAAATACTGGATGACCACAGTGTTTTGGATTACATGACAGACTCTCCAAATTATATTTCAAACTTCAGCTCAAGAACCAAGCCAAAGATTAGAACCAAAAACACGAAAACTGTGTTGTTAAAAGAGTGTATACATGGTGATTGTAAGCGATGCACGGGCAGCGTCTTGACACACGGACGTAACTTTTCGCTCACCTTCTTGTAGATCTCCTGGTACTTTCTACCATCTACAGAAGACATGATGTTCATGTCTTTCACCACACTTAGTAGGTGATTTGTTTCCTCCTTGCTCCAAAAGTGTGGTGTTACCTTACGTTTCACCATGTTTACAACAAGTAGTTCCTGTACACAAAAGACCAAAGGATACACAAAAGTTATTGGTGTTTACAAGGCCGTGCGCAGCCGGGTTATTGCTAATATTCTGGTTATGAAAGGGTTATTGACTGCATGTAAACGTAGTCAGTGTCTGCTGCAGAAGTTTGGTACATCTGCGGAAAGATAAACCTGGCCAGAGTGATTTATTATTTTTTCAAGTTTTTTTAAACGAGTTGACCATGGGAGCAAAGCTGCTTGTTGCAAAGGACCAACATCGTGAATGACACAGACCCCAGGTGTGCTGCAAACATGCTGCACATAGAGTCAACCTGACAGGGCAGTGTGTTTCCATTAGAGCCAGAGGAGGAACGTCAGCCAAATGGATGCTTCTAAATCAGTTGGCTTTCTGTCTGTGCCAAACGGGGTGATTTTATATTGCATATGTAGCTTGGCTGTGTTAGTGAGAATCATCCATAATTTCACCCTAAATGCCAACACAACAAACTTTCATTTTGTAATTAAAATGATAAAATTAGCAACAGACACTGAACCCGCCTGTTTATGTCACTTCACTGATTAGTGGACAAAGCCTCAGCCTGATAAATCTTAACTCGATATCAGCAGCTACAAGAGATAAGGCGCAGGAGGATTTGTAGCTGTTAGTTTTACAGCACTACTCAACAAAATTTGAAGGCATTTAAGATGATTAACTTGTGTCTTTAAGCCTTGGGCTGGTTTCCTGAAACAATATTAGAAGTTGCACTTCAGTCAAATCCATGAAATTATGTTTTAGTCATTTTGGATCTTGGCCCATTTACATATTTAATCTTCTACACAGTAAGATTTTATGGAACATACTACAATAACACTACCACACTGCAGGAATGTTTAAGTACCTTACAGCTACTGTTGTGGAATGAGCTGATACTGAGACCACAGTGTAATCATTCTCCTGGTAAGCCTGTTTTAGGTCGTACTGAACATTTTTCCTATTTCACAAGGTCGTCTGATGATATTTTTGATACAAATGAAAAAAGATTGTTTGAGAGTAGTATCAACAGGTATTTAAGAGTACAAGCTCCTCTGTTTTATCCCTGTCTCTGCAGTCAGAAATATTGAGTTAAATGAATGAAGTACTGAAATCATTCTTTGTACCATTTCCATCCATCCTGTTCTGTTTCAGTGTTTTCAAATTTGTTACAAACATCTACATGGACTCGAAGATGAACTGATTGGATGTTGGTGGTTAAAGGTCATTGTTACCTAACAAAAGCAACTTCTGGTTATGAATCAAAAATCCATACAAGAATTTATAACACAATTTAATCGCACAATTTGATATTTGGTTCTAGTTATTCTAGTTATTATTTCATCCATCTAGTGTATTTGAAGACTATATCGATGTTTTCTGTCTTTCCCCTCAGAGAGTGGTGTCCCAAGGCTCAGTTGAAACTTTTATTTAATATTTTGTTGATGGTAATAGTCAATAATTGACAACATACCAATACACTGTCTGTTGAACATGCAGCAGTGGTGTGTTAATAAAAAGGGAGAAAAACAACTGCTTCTGTTAGTGACAGTATTAGTTTCCCTCACGGGGCTTTTTAGGATTATATCAGAGCTGTGAGAAACATTCATTTTGTCTTTGACTGTTGCCTTTAATACCTCTGCATCTGTTTAGTCCAGTTTACACTGTCAATTAACTATCCTCTCATTTGATGTTAGTTACAAGTGATCATGGCTGAAGAAAAAAGCATGTGATCAGTAGTTGTACCATCTGTATGCTAAATACAGGTGTAGTTTCTCCCATATATAAAATTGAAGAACATCTCAGTATGGAACTTACTAATTTATTTACAGTATCACTTCATATTGAACTCTTCACAGCAAAATGCTGCACTTAAGACAACAGGGACGTGGTCAGTGTGGAGGGACCACACTTAGGTTACTTTGCAAGGCCAACATCTGAAATGGAAATTAGAGGAAAAAAACATAAATAAGTAAATAACAATAAAAAATTAATATCTATAATTTTAAAACATTTTACGTTTAGAAAAGATGTCAAAAACCATGTATCAACCCCCCAAAACTGTTTGAATCCTCCAAGACTAGATACGTGAATAAAATAGCACTCCTGACATAAAAAATTATTATTTAATATCAAGGGCGAACAGGCGAACAGGGCACTTCACAGTCTATAGCGTTTTACATCACCGTCCTCCTGCTCTACATATGTAAGACTTATAAAAATAATTAATGTCCTGTCATTAATTTTCCATGTAATATTTCTTTTGGATCAGTGTTAAGACTCTGTGCCAAAATGAAACCTCTTGGAGTGACTTTTTTTTTTTGCTCAGTGTAAAAGCTATCAATATCTTTTGAGTCGGGTTGTACAGAAGGAAGGGGAAGCAAAAAAAGAACATATTAAACACTGTTATCAATGTGTCACCCTCCCACTGCTACCCCCATATTTCTCTTGCTCTGTCCTCTGGGTGAATGCTAACCATGCTTAAGAGGCTGATGAAAGAAATAGATCACTTGCGTAGGTTGCTGTGGCCCAGATAAGAGCCTCACGTGTCTGCCATACCTCTGTAATTAACCATTGTCAAAGTGATTAATCATATGTCTATAGAGGTGGAGTGCAGGAGGCTGCCAGCAACCTGTGAGGTGAAGCGGAGCTAAATTGTTTAAGTAAGACTTTTGGAATTAAATCTTTAAAAAGAAATTACTGCATTAATACACAGTGCATTACAAAATTAAACATGAATGAGTGTCTTTTAATTTGGCATGACAATGTCACCTGCAACCTAACATACCGATTAATTACCCAGCTTATCCCCTCTAAATGTAAAGTAAAGTTAAAATGAAAGTACACTCGTGAACCCAGATTCCCACCTTACTGTAATTTGGCTGTATTCCGGCTGATCTGTGAGCTGCATCTGTCTGAGTAACCCATCTGTAGCTGCAGGCAGCATGCCATTACCTAATGAGCTGTTTGCTCTACTGTCCAGCAATATGCCCCTGCTAAAAGTTTTGAATGTCTGGAAGAGGGTTAATTATATTAAGATCAAAGATATGAAATTGAAGCAGAGTGAAATCTATCTGTTTGATATAATATTATTTTAGTCATAGCGTACCTGTCTTATCACTGTGGGCTTCCTCCCACAGTCCTCACCACTAGTTTGGCTGTAGAGTTTACTCAGTCAATGGTCAGTCACAATATTTAATCAGCTAACCACAAATATATTCTGTCTCTGTGTAAAACATTTCAGCATTAGAATCGCCGTACACCAAGGCGCAAGCATACCTGGCTTTAAAAGAGAATGGAAGATGGCAGTGTTTGGATGTTATGTCTTTTTGAACCACTGTTTTGACTGCTGCTGAAATAGCAAAATGGACCCAGCATAAATGTAAATGCATTTTGGATTGTTAAAATTGAGCCCCTCGTCTTGTTTGCAGCCGTTTCAGCTCTGACTTGAGTGATGCTGACAGAGAAGCGGTCAGTTGATGCTTTCAGTCCTAAAGCTGCATAAATATTAGTGAAACAGTTCTTGCACATCACAGGGATGCAGATGCAAATATGAACAGGCTTTGACAATGATGGATGGAACCACCAGCGGAAACAATCCAGAGTGAAGCATTTTACTAACACAAAATTAACTTTGCATCCTGGACAGCCATTCTTTGGTATGACTTATATGTATTATTTTTGCTTGTGTATATCCCCAAACAAAAGCCTATGATGAGCGAGAAACACAAAATGGGACCTATTTTTTTCAGAGAGGAGAGAACACAGATTATTTGCCACATCATGACGCTGTGTTTTCAATGCCAAGGAAAAAGGAAATGTCTAAATTTTAGTAAAAAGATTTCCACCAAGAATAAAGGACGACAGGTAAAAAGATGAGGGAGATGAAGACATAAAGTTGAGAGGAACAGCGTTGCACTCGTAGAAATGCTGTCACCAGTAGGTTTTCATGTGTCTCTGCGCTCTTGATTTTTTCCTCCTAAGCCTTTTCATGTGTGTCATTATTTCCCTAAGCATTTGAAGAGGCCTGTACAATAGCCAGTGGTTTGGTGCTGAGAGCAAGAACTAGTGAAGGGCTGGGAGAGAACAAAGAACCCTCTGGCAATTTGATTATAATATCACACCTATTCAGAGAGTTAATGTGGTGTCTCAGATGTCAGGCAGCTATGTTTCACTTTCCCCCTTTCCCCTCTCTCTTACTCTCATCCTCTTTCTTTCTCTTTGCTTTGTGCCAAGGATCAGCCCTCACTCGAAGGGCTTTGATGAAATCCTTTCAAGACAGAATGTGACGGCCTGAAATGTCATTCGCAGATCAGATGTCTCTGAAACAAGGCCTGTCATATCATTTGGTATGCTCGACTTCATTAGCTCTTTGTTCGGTTTCATGTCAGCTCTCACAAACACAATCGCTCAGGAAAATCACTTGTGGCTTCCTAGTTTTTCTCCCACTTGTGTTTTACAAAGAAAATTATCCATTACATTGGAAAGAAAGCAGCACTATTCTTCATGTGGATACAGCAACTTCTTCCAGTCTGACATTCATCAGTTCCTCTGATGGCCCAAGGCTTGGCCAAAGATCACATTTGGTCCAGATAGTAATAACCCCAACAGCTACGGGATGGCCGGTAATAAAATTGTGTGTACTCATATGCATCATCCCCAGAGTATGACTCCTACAGACTTTGGTGATCCTCTGGATTTGCTCTATATCACCAAACTAATCAGAGGATTGTCAAGAAATTAGGTCTGGGAATTATTGTTTCCCTTGTTTGTTTTCTTGAAGTTTGGTGACCCCTTAACTTTTACTCCAGCATCGTGGTCAAACTCATATTATCAACCTACAAATGACAGCAAGCTCTAGTAAACATCAGCATGTTTGTTTGGGTACTTCCTGTAATAATGTCAAAATGCAATGTTCATATTCTTATCTTGTTTGTTTTGTGTCCTGAATCCCACTGGAGAAAATGAGCAAAAAAGCATTTTTTTTCCATGCACTTTAACTGTTACACCATTGCTGCTCATAAAAGTTTAATTAAGTATTACCAGACAAACTAAGGAGGAGCTAAAAAATGAAAAGTTTGACTGAGAGTGTCTCAATCAACACCAGGCCAGCCAGAAGTTTTCTGACACCTGGAAGAAAAATTCTCTGTTGCTGTAACTCTCGCCCAGAGTGAATGTGAACATCTTTTCTTGGCCGAGTACTGCCAGGGAGTTTATAATTGAGTTGAGACTCAGGAAATACTCATTAAGACGTTGTCAGTCACCAGAGGAGGCCACGCTCAATGTGTTTAGACACCACAGAGACTGCAGGTATCCCAGAGCCCTGCTCTTCTCCAGCTGGAGGGCAATAGTGTACGTTTGAGTGTGTGTTTGTGTGTATGTTTGTGTGTGCGTGCATTCATGTGTGATCGTGTGCATGGGTTTAATAAACTCACAGGTCCGTGGAGCACCATCTGCCTGCTCAGTGTTTGATTGAGCAGGAGCTGGTTGTGAGGGACACCCCTGTCACTCATTATATTCAAATCCTTTCCTGTTTTTAGTTCATTTGACTTTCATGGGATTTTTATGTAGTGATACACATAGCATACTTAATTTTATGATAATAATGCAATGGCTCACCTTTTGTTCATTTAAAATTCCTCTCTTGATCACAGTACTTTTTGGAGGAGTTTAGTACACGGTACAAGATATTGACCCTAAGCGCATTTTGTTGCCCCTGACCTCGATGTGTCATTTCACTTACAGTAATAGTCTTCCAGCTGATGTGATAATTAAAACAACCCTCAAGGTGTCTGACTACTGATCATTTGATCTCCCCTTGCCTGCCTTACAGAGCACTGTCTATGATAAGAACAGGCAGACACACACAAACTGTACAGTCATTGAGATCGGGCATTCGGTCCCCACTAAACTGTCAGACTCCAGTTTTCAGACCCCACTAATGAAGGAAAACAAGACCACACATGGACACATGCTGACTAGACCAGAGGATCTGTGGACAGCATGAGGTGATAGTGGGTCACAAGTCGTCCCCAGTACACCATAGTATAAACACTGGTGGGTTTAGAGCAGCATAGAGGGTGACGGATCTAAACAATTTTAAACAATACAAATTGTTTTTGTTCCTGTCAACTTTGAGCTGTTACATGACTGAAAGCATGAAAAGAAAAGAAAAACAAATGTGAAATTACAAACTTAAAAAACATAATACCACTAATAACAATTTGCTTCTGGTGTTGCTTCTTAAATGGCATCATTTAATGCTGTAAACAAGACTTGAAATTGGAAAAAAAATCTTTCACTAACTAGCGAAACACTTTCATAAAGAGCTTGAACAGTTGTCCAATATAACTACTCAGTTAAACTGGCTCAGATTGAGCTGTACATTAGTGGCCATCAGCTGCCCTATAAACACTCTCCTCTAGGCACTTTAGTTGGGATGTTAAACAAGGGCCTTTCTGGTCTTTATGACCAAAACAACAACAAAATAAACTAGAGAAAGAATTATGGGATTTCTATGATTCTCGGCTATTTAAAATTAAAATTTTTATCTTTTGTTTGTTTGTTTCTCTGATTCAAATTGCAACAACCAGATTGATTTGTTTCCTTTGTGTGTGTGTATAAGTGCATATTCCACTGGGCTGATGTGCATGGATCAACTCGCTCCTCTGTGTTTTGTAACAGGGGTCGATGAGACAAGTCGACACGTGCTCAAAGGTGAATCTACAATGCAGGAGAGAGCTCCAGCAGCATTCTGTGTGAGACAGATGGATGAAGTTTATTAAGCATGTGACAGTTAACACCTCCAGCAGGGAGAAAACACTGCCGCAGATAAATAAATGTTGGCTTTACCAGCTCCTGCCTCCTGTTATTTATATACAACAGTCAACATTACTATTAGGTTTGAATTATGGCAGCAAATGATTATTGCTGCTATGATCATTATGAATGTCATCCCCTTACTGTACATATAAGCTGTAATTCTCCAATTGTTATATAGATTGCAGATGCTGGAAGGCTAGTAAATTGATTTTGTATCTTATTTGGAGCTTTGCACTCTAGCTTTGGGAAAGCTTTTTTATAATGAAGGTCCTCCCTAGTTTGCGTAGCGATGCAAGATGTTTTGATTTATTTTGTGTTGAATGCATGAGGGAACGTGGGTTAACTGTGGGTTTTATTATTTTGTGAGTCATTCTTTTATCTCCAATATTGAACCAGCAAATGAAAATGGTGTACGGAGATTCTACAAGCACAGTTTGAAAATCTCATGGCCCCTGAATGATCGCTGTAATTTTACAGATTATGTTGAGGAAAATAGTTTGTCTTGATCTTCGGTGCCCCAAAGCATTGTGGGAGATGTGTGTAAAATCCAGCTCTGAGCTCTTGGGAATCTTTAAAACGGATGAGCGTAAACTTTGCATCGTATGCTTACACTTTGATCCTACATGGCATAGCTTTAGGGACACTTTTTCTTTCCTTTTTTTACCATCCTATCTGTTCTTACATGTATGAATTTGAAAATGTGATTTCTTGGCCTTTCCCTTAAAGATGTGGCGAGTGTTTACCGGAGCTTTGAACATTAGTAAGTGAGCATGAGAGCGCACATTTACAGTGTGGTGATTTTCTTTTTTGATTTTCCTCAGCCTTGTGAAGCCAATTTGATAGTGGGCTCAAGCCTGTAGCAGACTGTTATTGGAGCTTTCAAGCTTTGTTAAAGTGTCTTACACTTATGTAAAACATAACGGCAAGTGTTCGTTTTTGGTTTGAGTGGATTAATTTAATCCCTCATGTAGCTAATTATTCATCTAATAATGATTTTCCATGATTTGCTTAACAAATAGATTCTCAGGGATAAACTCTGTGACTTCCTTTCTCTCTCTGTGTGTGTGTGTGTGTGTTTGTACTCCTGTCATTGTGAGGACAAGTGTGAATTTTAAACCTTTGGAGTGAGGACCATTTTGTAAACTGAGGACATGTAGGCCGGTCCTCACCATATTTTCATTGTAATGGCTTCTAGAGGCTGTTTTTATGCATTTCTCCAAGTTTCAGAGTGGTCATCAGAAAGATGCCAATATGGGAAAATTTCCCCGATCCCGGTGCCGGTCCCGGTTCTGGTCCCGATCCCGATCCCGGTTCTGGTCCTGGTCCCGGTCCCGGTTCTGTTCCCGATCCCGATCCCGGTTCTGGTTCCGGTTCTGGTTCCGGTCCCGATTCTGGTCCCGGTCCCGGTTCTGGTCCCGATCC
>OMNW01014317.1:0-20423 GCA_900303245.1 Selene dorsalis
CCGGGACCGGAACCGGAACCGGGATCGGGATCGGGATCGGGACCGGGCTGGGACCAGAACAGGGGCGGGAACTGATATGTTCAGACGCTTCCGATGACATCTCCTGTATTTGACTTTACATGGCTATGAACTGTGGGTAATTTGCTTGAAAAAAATCAGTCGATACTGACTGACACTGAGGGGACAAACTGACTTGATGATCTGACAATGGGAACACTCACACACTTGACGTGAATAAGCCTAAATCATATACAGTCTATGGTCTGTAAGAGACCGGACTGGAACGCCGCCATTAACGTGACGGACCAGGCCGGGGACACAGGAGCCCAATTCCCTCCCACCTCTTAGGCCCTGAACCCTGACTGAATTCAACATCTAGAATGCCGTGATAGGAATGGGATAAGTACCAGGACCACTGGAGCTGGGACCGTACCGGAAGCGGGACAAAGACCACAGGCAGGACCATGGGTCTGGGACTGTGCCCAACTGGGACAAGGACCATCAGAAACGGAACCGGTACCAGGACCAGAACCAAGACCAACAGAACCCGAAACTGGACACTTTCCAGCCTCTTGTGATTCAGAGTGGATTTACCCTTTAAATGCAAACAGTGCAGCAGAGGTAGTGGGCCTGGTGCCAGCAGCCTGAAGTCTGACAATCTGGCAGCTCAGCAGAAGCAAACTGCCGACCATGTCGGGTATCAATAATAACAGACAGCCCTGACCTCCTCTTCCTCCTCCTCCTCCCCCTCCTCCTCATCCCCCTCCTCGGTGTGTGCTCCGACCAGCAGGTTACAGCTGAAGTCACAGTCATCATCGTTTGATATGTATTCAATCAAATTCAAATCAATCCTTTTACATATTAATCAGTTCACTTGACCTGCCTGTGGTGCTTATGTAACTTTTAAATGTGTCAAACACTTTTGAAATATGAAGAGACTAAAGTGACTGCACTGTAGGTTATCGACTGAATATTCAAAGTGCTGAAATGACTGTTAATTAAGTCACTTAAATGTTTGTCATTTTACGTTTAGGTACATTTATATACAATATTGTGTGTATATTATGTTTATGTAACACGTATTTCAGTATGTTTTAAAATATACTGTGAAACAAAGAGAAAAAGGTAGAAAGTTCAACAAATGTTTATTATCTCATAGTGTCATAGTGGCAAAGCCTTTGTGTTACAATGTAACATGATTGTGTTTCATGTCTTTTTTCTGTGTTTGTTTTTAACATTTCTGGACCAAACCAGCACGATGACCTAAGTTTAGCTGATTTATCTGAGAATTAATGTGCTTTGTTTCTTGTTCTTTGGTGCCTGATGAAAGACAATGGATTCCTGCTGTGGTCGAGCCCGTGCAGTTCTCATCTGAGCAGCCGACAAATATTACTTTCATCCTTTTGGTTACTGTATACAAATGACTTCCGCAATCAGGGAAAATAAAAACCATGTTTCTCCAATAATTTGGTGTGTCACATTGTCATTAACCACTTCAGTCCAGAAGAAGACTGACATCATGTGCCATCAGGCTCTCATTATTTCAAGCGTGGTCAAATATCAGTGACTCCACATGACATCAGGCCAGACATCAATTTGTGTTAATTGTTGTTTTTGTGTGTGCACAGTTTGCTCAGTAATGGTACTGTCTTTTACGCATTTGACCCGCTCACTCTGGGAGTGACAGCTTCACCTCTGTGGTGCAGTCAGCTGCCAGCTGGAGCAGCCACAGACATGCAGAGCACAGCCCCGCTCTGACACTCAGTACGCTGCTAAAAATGGCCAGCAAGAGGCTGATCGCCGGCCACTGGGGAGCAGGAGTACACAGCTGTCTACAATAGAGGGGGAACAGAGAGAGGCTGCGTTAAACTGGGCTAATGTGACCTTGTATTCTGAGCTTGGAAATGGAGGAGCATCTCAGAGGAAACTCTGGCTTGAAACTTTTGCTATTTCCTAATGTTTTCAAGGGGAAGTTCGTCAGGATCATATTCATGACACTGCAGTCAACTTTATAATCTGACAAAACAGGAATTAGAAAAGTGGGCACAAACATGTGGCGTCTGCAGAGCAAGTTCTCAGTGAAAGTCAAATTATCTTTATAACTTATAATAATTGAACACTTAAATGACACTGCATTTTGAACTTGTCCTTTTTTGATGGTAGTATACATTTCTCATTTACTACACATATTATAGTTGGACTGGATATGTAGGCCTATTATTTTTCTCAACATAATACTCTGTACTCATGTTCAGCATGTTTAATTATTTCAGTTGTCCTTAATAATCAGGTACTGTCATGTATTTACTCTTATTGTTATTTGATATAGAAGGATCAAGTCTGTGTATCCAGTTTTATCCAGATTGTGTGTTTAGCAGCTGTGTGAGTCAGTCCCACATCACGTCTGGTAGGTGAAAGTAAAAGAAAACATCGCAGTGAACTGACAAACTATGTCAGCTCAGTGTTGTGTACTGCAACATAAATAATTCACCAGAGATGTAATGGATTGTGGGCTCGGGCTAGCGAGTGAATCATTCTTGACATATGCACGATTTCAGTTGAGTTGAGAATTCATGTAAACACTCTTAACCTGACAATAATAACTGATGACAGGCCGGACCATAGTGTGAAACCAGCTATTCTTTTCTGGGTTACATGAAGATGCAGGCTCATCAGGAGCCGGTGCTGAAATCTGTGAAACCGCTTGTGTTGTCAGTCTGTCAATGACTTAAGACAAATTATTCATCATTAATGACCAAGTATCCACAAATATCATATCCTGTGGCCGACAATGAATTTCAGACAAACTGGTCTACACTGAAATCCTTTTAGCCCCCAGTTTAACCACCAGTCAGAAGTGGATTGAAGAGCTGAGAGTGATTCACGGCCCTCTGTGTGCGTCTGTCACACTGTCATCCCAAAACAGAGATGACAGACTAAACAAAGCATGTGCAATCATGCCGGTGTTTCATCTCTATCTTGTGCTGTTCAGTGGAAACAAATTAATAAAGTTAATTAATAATAGCACGGTTCGTTAAGCAGCAACACAGTGATGAAAATCACTTCTAGCCAATGTACTTTGAAATAAAAAAACACCTCTTAAAATTTTTTCCTCACTGCACTTCTGCTTCTTTTCTCCACTAACGTCCTAAAAGTCAACATCAGCATCATTCACTGTCCAACATTAAACCAAATGCAACATCAGTGTGAGTGAAAGTTCAACATATAGTATATCACAACTTCAGTATGAATAAAGGCAAGTGAAGGTTTAGGAAACAGTAGTCAGCAATTTATGAAAAAATAATGTGTTGAAATCCCCTTTACAAGAATAAATTGACGTGTGGGGAGTGACACGAGAGTGATACAACTGCATCTTTGTATGCTCATGATGAAACTAGAGTTTAGCGTAGTTTATCTTAGTTTAGCATGAAGACTGGGAACAGGGAGAGACAGCTTAAAGATTTGCAAATACTCATTCACATGTATTTCATTTGTTTTACTCTGTACAAACAACCTTGTAAAAACGGGACAGGCCAACCTGTGCTAACTGCCTGCTGCTGGCTAAATGTCACATATGAAGTAAACTCTAAGCTATCTAGATGAGAGCATAAATTAAAAGTTCAGATCTTTTTAAATAAGAAACTACTCCAAGCTGAGTGGTTTGATAACTACAAACAGATATTGGATATCATTATATACACTGAGGAGGCTGTATGACCTGGATTAGGTGATGATGCATCTTCTTTGAAGATCACTGTAAATGTATTTTCAGCTCGTATTAATCATTAGCTTTTCACCACCGGTTTTCAATAACCCGTTGCTCAGATGGCTCCTCTGCACTGACTGTTTGGAGGAAGAAAAGCAGAATATTTGTCACGCAGGATGAAGTCACTCCACGCCTGTCAATTATCTCCTCAGGAGCACCTTTGACAAATCACAGCCTGCCAAATTAGCACATCCACAGAGTGGAGCTGCTGCTTCTGGATCTGCTGCTTTTAATGTGATGATTCACAGAGGAAGCCTCTAAAATAATCAGTTTGATATTTTTCTGAATTATAAATAATAATAAAAAACACCCAGCAGACAAGTCAAAAGTTTCTGTTTTGTGCCAATCACATCGTCAGTTATTTTATCATCTCATACCACCCATTTTTGATTTGAATGGAATTAGGAGTGTTTAAACAAAGTGGCAAACTACTCTAGTAAACTTTAGGGTCCTGTTTAGTATCGCATCTCTCCAGTGATAATAACTGAGTCTCTGCTCCAAGTCTAGTTTGAATTATTACACAGTAAAAGAAGAGAGTCTCCAGCAGCTGTGTGATTCAGTAGAAGCCCTACTCCATACATTTACTTTGCATTTTCTTTGGAGACAACTATAAATCCCCTAAACAGAGTTGGTGTCATTTTAAGAATCATTTAGATTCTCCTGCTGCCTCCTCAGGTGCAGTCTTCTCCTTCTCTTTCTGAGCCGCCACATTTGTCATGAGTTTCAGTACTGCAGTGCAGGAGACAGCCAGTTACAGATGACCTCTTCAGCACTGATCACGCTGATTGCTCGACCTCGGTTCAGCCTCGGTTCAGCTTGACACAGCAGATCATGTCAGTCTGCTTGAACGCCTTTATACTGTAAATCAGTCGGGCCGCAGAGACATTATACACGCCATCCCTGTAAAAACTCCTTCTCTCACAAACAAGAAGAGGAATATTTCATCGCAAAGGTGAAAATTTCATCAAAATGTGTTTTCTTATTTCTCCCGGGAGCTGTGCATGCCTTAATTTTATTATATTTTGACTGACTCTGTGCTGACAAGAAAGCCCTTTCCAACTAGCAGCAGGTGTAAAATGGAGCAGATAAGTAAATCTAATAGAAATATGCTGCATTATCCTCACTGTGTTCCAGTATGTCTGCATTAGATGTCTATAAATCTCAGCAGAGAAGTGTAAGACGTAACGCTGTAACACCCTGAGGGTCTGAGCCGCCGTCTGAAACACTGATCACTCCCAAATCTGAAGGAGTGCACGGTTTGTATTTATCAAATGTCTCAGACTCACTCGGAGCAATTGCACCCAGAGACCGAGGAGAACTAAAAATAGGCACAGCTCAGAGCTGGACATCGGATGTGAATGACATTTCCATTTCTGAGGAATAGGACGCCTTCTTTGAGATTGAAATTTTTTTTTTTTTTTTTTTACAGAGGTCTACAAATCTGAATTATGATGACATCTTGTAGCTCCTCTTCCAAGTTTTTTTTCTCTACATATATATATAGGCAATATAGGCAGCAATAGCTTCACAAGTTGATGCAGAATTAAAAAAAAAAAAATTATAAACAGGTGTCAAAGCGATTACACAAGGCTTATACCATATGACACCTGCATTTCTAAATGGCCAACACCGTTTGATGTTAAAGCCCTTTTTCTTATCAGAAGATGTTTATGCACTCTGCAGATTATGGAAATTAATCTACATATTAGTAAAGATCCTCTACACAGAATATACTGAATTACAGGCAGCACAAATGGTATGAAATGGGATACAGTTCCAGTCTCCCAGGTGGGAACTGTCCCCACATCATTGTATGATGTCATGGTGTGCTTATAAGTAAATTTTATTTATGACTTTTATGACTTTATACTAAGTTTAACCTTAGTATAAGCAGTTGTAGAAATCTTTTCTCCTGATCTGTTGGTCTGAAAAATGTCATTTTGTTGTCAGAATGTTCTGAAGACGTGTGGTTTGTGAAAAATGGGTCCAATATTAGTTACATTATAAGATCTGTCATCTCATTTACTTCTCCCATTGGAGTAACAAGACTCAGATTTGCTTCTGGTCTCCTAAAGGGGTGGAGAAACTCACGTAACACAGATCCAGGAAATAATCGATAATCATAGAGGTGCTGATCTGTCACAGTTGTATAACTTGAGCATTCCTGTTGCCAAAAGGTTTAATCTTCATTCTGGTAAGGTTAATGTTGTGAGCACAGCGAATCACAGGTTTTCCATCCTGTGCTTTACACTGCGCTGCTTTGACGCTTGGAAACACATGAGCTAATTTTCTCCATCCATCCCAAAGCAACATCTTTTAAGTCACTTAACAAAATAAATGCATGCACTTTTCTTACAACTGTTTACTTCCACAGTCATAGTTAACTCCCTTTTTAATAAAAGTGCACTGAATTAATCAAGTGTAGTTGAAGTATTAGTGCTGTATCAGGGAAAAATACAATTCTAGATGCTCTTTTATTGATTATTCATTCAATTCATTATCCAGCAGGCAATAAATCAAAAGCCACATGAAAGCTCTGCAGACTAATTCAGCTCTGTGCTTCTGGCCAACATTAAGATTATGTTAGAGCAGCTCTCATTACACAGTGCACAGTGACAGCACAGATGACAGCCACTTGAGACACTCACCCTAAAGAACTCCTTCGTAGAGCCTGAGTCTAACGTCCCATAGGCGATCTCTGTCTGCTTGGCCAGGTCCTCTGCACTCTCGATTGGGGAGACCATCCTCTCCACGGTGAGGAAGGCAGCCAGGTTGGCTGTGTAGGAGGAGATGATGATGAGGGTGAAGAACCACCACACTCCTCCGACGATGCGGCCAGACAGAGACCTGAGAGGAGGACATGAAGCAGAGAGGCGTGAGAGCAAGATGCTCATATTTGCATGAGGACGGGAAAGAGGGTCGTTTCCCACTGTGTCTCCAGCTCGCAGTCAAAACTCAAAATTAATCTGAAAAATCTCTGCATAGTGTTGAATCAACCGTCCAGGTAACTGCACGTCCCTGGTGTCTCATGCTCTCACATATTAGCATAAATTAATTTAAGTGAAGTATCATTAACTCAACATGGCAGCCTTTACAGCTGATTAAATCTCTGGAAGTCACAATAAGCCTCATTAACTCAGTATAACTGTGTCCACATTTCGTTTTGGAGCTCATTCATGTGAGCAGCCATCCCACCTTGGCAAAAATGCTCAGCCCAACAACAGCAGCAGCCGCAGCAGCATCCTGCAGGCTCATGTGATGCTCCAGAATCTGTCAAAGAGGTTCATCCGAGGGACAGCAGAGTCCTGATCTTTGAATTAACATTGCCAAGTAAGTGTAAACATTATCTTGTGCCAGGTAGTCATTTTATCTACTTGAGGTCTCTGCTGGAGCCTGCGTTTGATGTTGAGTGAAGGCTTTTGTTCGTTTGATCTGTTGCAAAGTGTAACACTCTCCACCACAAATTTAGATCACAGAGAATACAACAGTTCTGAATTAAAAGCACCGTGAGACTCTGTCTGTTATTGATGTCAGGGCGTGATGAGCCAAGCCGCTCAGGAACGCAGATACTCCCATCCTGCTCTCTGGTCCTAAACCAATTCTTCAGTTTCTTCACATCAGCGCAAATCTGCACCTCAAAGTTCAACCCCAGGTCCGTAATCTCAAATTTGACTTTTTTTTCCTGATGCCATCTCAAACTTGCACAATTACAGATTAACTCACATTTCTCATGACAAATGTGGATCCATCCCTGCAACCACTGCACTGTACATGAAAAACTATCAATACTATGTACCCTTTATTCATCAAAACCTGCAGTATATTGTTGGCCCATCATCATGGTTTGCGAGAGGCTGTTTCTGCAGGCAGGAGTCTCAAAATTTATCTGTGTGTGTGTTTGTGATAATTGAGATAATTATCTAAAAGGTCAGATCAAGGCCAGTTTACCACACACACACTTGATTTGAAATGGTCTAAATATAGTTGACCCAGAGGCAGTGTTGTATACACACACACACGAAAAACCAACAACAACACTAGAGATCACAAAAGGTGTGATTAAATTATGTAAAACAGAGAATATACTTCCTCTTCAGTGACCTGAAAACTGCTGGTCTATGTTATGCTATGTAATACTGTTTGGCTAAAAATATGGACTCAGCAGTTTCTATTCAAAGGCTTCGTGTGCCAGAGTAAAACCCTCCATTTATTGCTTAATTGATTCTTTTCATTAATGAACTGCAGACTCACAACTTCAGATCCCAGCTTTCCAGGAGCTGCTTCCTCTAAACTGACGCAAGAACCTGAGCTCAGATTTTGCCCGTGGCATCAAATCTATAACCATTAGATGCAGCAATTGTCTTTCTGTAACCGTGGAAATTAGAAACACTAACTCTAACGGACTCATTAAGTCATTAGGCTTAATAAAAAGAGAGTGATAAAAGTGGGATTTTCTTTTGTTTCCTTAAAAAAATTAATAAAATCCAATCCGAATGTTTAATGACTCTTCATTAAACCTCCACATATTCCTGGTGGCACATCATCAATCTTTCCATTCAGTATCAAATTAATCAGGATCTGTGAAAACTCCTTGACTTGTATGTCACTGGCCTTCAACCAGCTTCTTTACAATCTTCAAAATTTCCAGAAGAAAGGATGTCAGAAGCAGGAACCATCGAAGAAGAGGTCAAGGACAACACGATGATGATAAATGAATGGATGAATGAATGGACGGGATGGTAATTATACTGAGGAAATACATCATGGAGTTACGGTGCTGATGGTTGTTTGTCCACACAAAATACATTATATGCACCAAGTTGATGACCGTAAAATGGGACATGCAGCAAAAACACGGTAGCCCTCCAAGAGTCACGAGGAAGTCAAGCAGCTACTTTGGATGAAGTGTAATGACCCCTGTGCATTTACAGCCCTCAGCATGGTGGATATAAGTTATTTTGTGGATGCAAAGCATCACTGCCAGCATGCAGCTTGAAAACAAATGGATGCACAGTGGAGTGAGGTTTTTATGGGAGGAAAGTGCAGTGAAGTGAAGCATGAGGTTAGGTGGACAGCAAGCTCAAAATAACCTATATGCACCATGGTAGAATGGAAATGGGACCATAAAATGCAGAGCGATGAGGAGGACAACTGAGAGGTGGTGAAGAGTGAACACAACAACCAACCTTGGTGAGATATCGCATCCTTGCTGCATGAAGGCGCCCAGGGAGAACCACAGGCTATTAAAAATCCCAAAGTCGTTTGGAGGGTCGGGGGGGCTCTGAGGGTCTTTGGCCTCATCGTTCTCATCCAGATGCCACTCATAGGGGCTGAAACGGCTCACCAGGAAGAGCACCACACTCACGCCGATATAGGCAAAAACTATACACATCCAAATCTCATAGGCCAGTGGGTCCAGGAAGGAGAACACCCCGGGCTTGGACTTTTGAGGCTTCTTAATCATAATGGAGATGCCCAAGCTCATGAAGGGCTTAGAGAAGTCTATCACTTCTTCCCGTACCAGTGTTATAGTTAGAGGAGCCACGGCTATGTCAGCTCTCTGTGAAAATGGGAACAGGCACACTGGGAGTTAGTCTTACAGAGGAAATCAGAAATAAGTAATCAAAGTGTTGAATATTTACTTCATAAAGGAAATATTGATAAACCATGTATATATGTACACAAGTCACACCGTCTTCTAATCGCACACACATGGCCGATGACTCAACTTTACAGTGAATTCACAGAATGAAGAGATTGGACACGGGGAAATTCAGCAGCTTAGAATATTCTGAGCCAGAGACCTGTGATAACGGCAGTGAAAGCAAAGCTGCCATCTGAAAATGAGTCACTCAGCATTTGTGTTGGCTAATGTCTTTGTCTCGATCCAAATCTCCTCCATGAATCAAGAAGAGGGTTGGAAGACAGAGGTGGAGGGGATTATGTAAGTACTCCATGAAAGGTGAATCAGCCTGTTAAATTCACCTCCATCAGATCCTCTGCAAAGCCCGACAGACTCATCAATTAGTATCTCACGGTGACAAGTTGCAGCGAGATGCTTTAAGTGGAGAGTGGTGCTGTAACTGGGCCACACTCTGACTTAAAAACACAGAAATATTTCACCTAGATGATTCATATCATAGATAAAATTAGGAGGGAACGCAGCCGTCCATTATTTATTCTTCTATGAGCTCATCTACATCTGACTTACTGAATGGCTCATTAATGCCAATGCAAATTCATTGTTGATGCAGAAATATAGCTGAGGGCTTGTCATGGCCATTTCACTTGCTCCATGGGGTCACCTCCGTCCATCTATGCTATTAATACCGGTGGAGTCATAACTGCAGCAACAGGTGTCAAACTGAGAAATCTGCACCGAGGCACTGCTTGCATACAGATTTGTTTGGATCCCAGGCTGCCGTGTGAGATTTCTTTTTTTCTTTTTTTTTTACATTATTCATCCGGCAGCTGAGGTCTCATAAAAGATGCAAATCGTCTTGTTAAAGCCAGCTCAAGTGTGTGGGAGCCACAAGACGGATGATGAAACCAGTCAAGGTGAATTTACAGCTGAAGAAGTCCTTTCCAGAACTTACCACACAGTCCACTTCAACCACATGTCTACATTTCTTTTTTTCTGTAGCTGTTTTGTTTCTGTTTACATGACTGATTAACACCGGTATCTTTGAAATATCAGACCACGTAAGACATCACAGGCGTCAGATGATTCAGATCCACTTGGCTGACAACAAGTGAAATGTGGCTGGTAAAACAGAATATTTTACATGGTAATATTTGCTATAAACTTGCATCATACTGGATGTGTTTGGTCTGGCACTGAAAGTAGACTGAAGAAGTTTTATAAAAACCTCTTTTCTGTTGCAGAGGATGTTCAAGACATTATACACATCATTTACCATAATCTGTGGGTTAAACAGCAGGAATAACAAAGGAAGACTGACACTTACCCCATAAACCAGTTCACCCACCATCCCGTTCCACGTCTTGGTCTCTGGATCTCTGGCTCCGTATTTCCCGTCGGGCACTATTGACAGCTTATATTTTATCCCCACATGTTTTGCAATTTCAGAAGCTAAATCGACACAGTAGCCTTCGTATCTGTCATTCCCCTCCATCTGCATATAGTTTTTCTTGTACATCACATACGGAGCTTCCTGTTAATTAGACAGAATTTTGAGTTCACAGTAAAGAAGAAGAGCACACATTAACAGCAGCCCGGACCCCAGAGGTCATGGGCCTTGATTTGGCACAGGAGCATGCACACATGCAGGGTGGACAAACACACACGTGGGGCACATAGATAGACAAACACAGCGGAGGTTTAACACATGTACACAACATCAGTAACAGGCACGTTACTGAAAGCGGGACACTGCTGGAGTAAAGAGGCCAACTGGGCCAGCGGGAGGAGTGGAGCAGCTAGCACATATAAAAGGAAGCAAAAGCAGGACGTCAGGGCTCCCTCATGCTATCCTCATCCAAAATCAAAATCTGTGGAAATGGGTGACAAGCGGGGGTTGCATGTGCTTTGCATCAGCGTGGCAGATGGGGGAAGAACAAGCTGAATGGAGCACTTTTCCAGTTCATAAAGTAAATGTCAGTGACAACAGAGAGATTAAAGACGTCAGAAACACAGGGAGTCATCCAGTCGTGTAGAATATGTATGAACCACTTCTGAAAAGTACAGTCTTTCAGTGGTTCAATTTGCTTTTCATTTGTTCTTTCATGACAGTAAAATAATCTGCTTGTTTTTTTTTTTATGAAGTTGTTTGGCTAATTCACATCCTCTCTGTGGATTTCAATTAAATATCATGTGATTCCTCCAACATTTAAAACATGTTTGCCATTAAATCTCCTTTAGATGAGCTGATGTCATCCTGGGATATTCATCAATGGTGATTTGTTTTGTTCCAGGCATGTTCATGTTTTGCAGAGGTTATTTGACTTACAATAGAAGTCATCCTCAGAGGGGTCTGTTGCTTTTAGAGTGTCCAACAGATTTAGTTTGAGCTAGTCCTCCTATACCTTCTCTTCCATCCTGCAGTCACGTACAATGTTACAGAAGACAAAATGAAAGAGTTGCACCCTACAATAATAGGGTGGCCTTTCATTAAACATGGCACTTTCTTTAAAAGTTATGGAACATAAGAAAAGCAAGATGAAGTTAATGAGATGAGTGTAATGCCTCTAAAATAACAGTTGTCTGTATACAAATCAAAGGCATGCCTAGCAGTGAGGAAATAATGCAATGACACAACTCTGTCTGTTTTTCCTCCCTCACTCTGAACACTGCTGTGTCTCCAGTCTCCGGTCATGATGATAATGAGTTTCTAGACGTTGAAATGAGAATGTATGACTATTACATTCTGAATTTGCCTAAGATGAAAACATAATAGACAAAGTCAGAAGGAGCGAGAGGCCATGGTTTTAAATGTAAGATAAGGCGCACCTTATCTTACATTTAAAAATGGCTGATGATTACTGACCTGCAGCTGACTAGTCTAACTAGCACTGAATCTAAACCTGATGCACTGGGCACTGGTGGTTTTAGAGAAATGTCACATTACTGTTACAGTGCCAACCCTTTAGGTGACTAGAGGTCGATTTGAGCAGAGATAAACAGCCAAAGGTTGCAGCCTTTGGTTGTTTATGTCGTCCTTGTGTGCAGATCATTTCATGTCTCCGGTGAGACGCAGCTGTCACCGACGCTTTACTTAATGAGAGGGAAACATTTTACTTACGTATGCACTGAATGTATATACGATGGTGATTATGGCTATCGTTGTCTTTACCAAAGCCGTTATTGTGATGTCACTACTACGACAGCCCACCGTAAGATAAAAAAACCAAAATGCTTTGGCACCCACACGGATACAGTTGAAACACTCTTTGTGAATCGACTGTTTCAACATGTAGTGAGTGGATGGAAAGCAACTGAAAATAAAATTATTCTACCCTCCCAGGACAGATTGCAACAATGGACACCTTGACCTTGAGTGGCAGAAATCTTAAGGTGAAACATTTAAAACCTGTTTGAGTGTGTACCATAATAGTAGTGACCACAATTGTTCGGTTTTCCACAGAAGAGGACTCGTTGGTGACCTGTGGATCCATTATATAAACAAATTTTTCGTATTCATTCCAGTAGCCGATCTGAAAATGAGATAAAAGTTCACAGTTATTACAAGAAGCAGAAATAGATTATTTCAGCTATTTAGTTACATATATTTACAGTAGAACCTCCAAGTGCATGTGAGTTGGTCGGCTCTATCTGTGCAGCAGGAGACAGTGTTGGTTTTATTAAAAGCGTGTAGTGGTGCTTCTTACTTCACCTGAACTACAGTTGAGCAGAGTAGGAGTAATCTATTCCTGGCTCAGAAAATGTTCTCTTATATAACAGGAATGCAGCACAAGTGGAGCACTCGAAGGCTGATAAAATTAAAACCAGTAAGACAAACCTATTAAATTTAAATGTGTCTTTATCTAGCCCATGCAGCAGGTTGTTCTACTGTTCTATTAATACTACACATAGCACACACAGGAATAAAAAACAACACAAAAACAAACACACAAAGGCCTGTTTCTGATTCCAGGAGCTGCATTATGATTATTTCTGTTACACAAACTCTGATTTATTCAGCCAAGAAGAAATCAATGTCTCCCGATGCTGGTAGCTATAACACACAGTACTCACTCACTCTGATGGTCACTGCAGATTGTCTCACTCTGAGTTTGGATTTAAGAGTCACTCTGATGTATGTTGCCTTGTGAGCTGAGCTATGTGGACAGTATGGGGCCACTTCCACTTGGTGCCAGCTTTTGGTGGGGACCCTTTCAGAGGTCAGGGTCGTGGAGCTATAGCCAAGTTGTGGTGCCAGCACTGTCAGTGTGCGTGTGTGTGATCAGACGCCAGTGCTTTCACTTTGGTCTGCACTGTTACACAAAGCCCAGCTACAGCAGAGCAGTGGACAAAATGAGATCGTGTGTATCTGGGATCTCTGTGCCTTACAAGCTGATAAAGGGGCACAAAGTGTGTTTTGTCAGTGGTATTGAAGATGAGAGACCTAATTCGGCGTCTCAACTAACTGACATTGACACAAGTGCTACAGCTCTCAAACTAACGAGCTAAATGACTGTTTCAAGTGAGTGAACATTTCCCCCCTGTGGATGTTTGCTGGCTTGTTTACGCCAAGACACAAGACCAGACATGTGTCCATGCTTGTAGACAAAAAGGACACAGTGCAGCAGGGAAGCTAATGTGTCACAGCTCTTAGCCTTTTTCTGTCTGTGTGTGTCTATGTATAATTTTAAATATAAGGTAAAATATAACAATTCAGTCCCAATGCTGATACCGATACCTGGGCTTAGTGTAGACTATCAGCTGATAGCCAATACTGATGCGATACAACTGTTGAATTGATAAACTGTTTACCTTACCATGTGGATGAGAGTGAAGGCTTCAGGCTTGACTTAAACATTACATTACTTTTCATTTATTTATTCAACTTAATGTTGTTGCTCTGTGTTTGTTAGTGTTCGTGCTGCTGACATGTGATGGAGCACGTGCCACAAACATAGAACTGAAGTGAATAGAACAGCATCATGGATCAGCCCCATACTGATCTAGCTATTTAATCAATATCTGGGCCGATATCCAATCTTAATGTAAAATGTAAATGTTTTTATTGCCTATAGGACCAAAGTTGGGGATTTCCTCCTTTTTGGATACTGGTTTTCTCAAAAGAGGACAAGAGGACATCTAATTCACCATGTGCATCTTTATCCTCAAACATTAAGTAAACATATAATTTCTTTTCAGATGCACTTTAATCCTGCAGGGGCAGGTACAAGTAGCTCCAAGTGAATGCTGCTGTTTGGATTTAAGCTGTAAAACCCACAAGAGCTTCTAACCCACCTCAAAGCATCATTAGAGGTGGTATTAATGAAGCGTTTAGTGGATGATGGTCTACAGCCTTTGTCAGAGGATTTCCACAAGGAAAACACTGGAAACTGAAGTCACATTAGAAAATATCAAATACATGCATTTAATAATATCAGCTACTTATGATCTTGCAAAGACGGCCCACGAGCCCTACATTGCCTGTTGTTCTCTGTTGGGTGCTGTGTAGGCTTGTCACTTAATGTCACAGGAGTGATTGACAGCTCTGTGCTCAACATGAAACATATCAAATGTTCACACATGCACCACTCACTGGGCCGTCAGTGGGTTCAGTGGCAAATTTTCAAGTTGGAAACACGTAGCAGCTCATCTAGAAAAATAGCTGTCGATAATAGTCTGTTTCTGTACAAGTGTGAGTTAGAACGTATGTCCTGCAGATGAAGAGTGAAGCCTCTTTGTGCGTCTGCTTTGTTTGCTCATGAAGTTTCTGAGTTTTGAGCTATGTCACGGTCTAGCTGCTCAACACTTCCAGCTCCTGTCTGCCGGGCTCAGCTGACTCTCAGTGGATGTTTTCCAGATTCAGATCTCGGGGGGGAACGTGCGCTCACATGATTTGAGCTGGCTTTTCAAGACTTACTGGCAGCTTCTGTCCAAATCAGAGTCAACACTAACTCGTGCGCTGCCAACGTGCCAAGAGAAATCAAGAGCCGCATCACGAAACTGCCTGAAAGGCGCCTGTGTTTATTAACGTACAGTTCTGGTATCTATTTCACATGCTAATGTAGTGAAGAGCAGTTACGCATGACTTAAACCCTGACAGATGTTTCCAGTGCTCATGAGCTCACTTACCCTCCTGGGGCCTCCTGTCTTCATCTCGTACACATCAATTGTGTAATTAGATCGCCGACCAAATGTGTCAAACTGGATGTTCCCTGTCATACCTTGTACTTGGACCTGCCAGGCACCAAGAGAAGAGTGATGACACCTGTTCCTCACACACAGCAGGTGAGCAAACACCACATGAAAACACGCAACAAATGAGCCTCATATATCAAATGTCCAGTCCTCTCCACAGTGCCTCTGGGTTTCACAGGTGTGATGTTTGTTTAATACACATTTCAAACAGCATCATGATTTCTTCTCATGGTCCAAACCTATTTGAAAGGGGAATGTTTGGAGTGATTATGAGGCCTGGATCAATGTGGAGAGAAAGGAGTTTGTAAAATTGTGCAAAAATGTGGAAAAGGTCAAAATTTCAGAGCAAAGGAAAGATTGTTTTAACTATCTTTCAAGACAAAGGAAAGATTATAGGTCAGACTAATAAAGGAGGAAGGTCACTGCATTGTTAATTTTCTCACTCAGTGGGAAAAGAATAAATTTGAAAACATTTCAATGTGCTATATGAATGAAATATGATGCCAGATTGGTTACAGCTTATGGTTTGTAGAAGTGAAGAGACGTTTAGTGACCTTTTAAGACTAAAAGATAGAAAAATATATATATATAAAAAAATTTAACAATAGATCCCACTCTGTTCTGCTTTTTTTTTAAGCAGAACAGAGTGAAGAGTGTGATAAACCATAGTGTGAAAAAAAAACTCAGATGTTTACAGACACAGCCAGTGCCCTTGGTCCTACCATTTTGAGGGCTCTCTCTATGTCGATGCCTTGGCTCCAGGGCACAGCAGGGTTGGCGAGGCAGTCGCCGGCGCTCCCCCTGCGAGACACGTCCACACGCTGCCGCCGAAGGTACCGGAAGGCCTCGGCGATCACGAGGATGGCATCGTGGGTCAGCGCTGATGTGTACTATGACAGAGGCCACAAGAAACCCCAGTGATGCACCAGTGACATCACGCAAACACAATACTACTGTAACCAGAGCGAGGTTACCACTTCCTCAGCAGATCATGGCATCTACAGAGAGCAGAGCTCCTGATGTAAAAAGTAAGAAAACCGAAGCCTCTCTATTTGACTGACGTAAAAATCGTCTGAGCATGAAAGCCCCCTTTATTCAAGGACAAGCAGGTGACAAGTTATTTTAGCAACATCTCAGTGAGGAGATCCAGACTGACATATCTCTCTTGTTTAAGCACAGTTACGACTTTAAAAACTTGCAAAAAAAAAGAAGGGGAGAGAAAAAAAGGATCTTTGAAGCTGTTAAATAAAATCTAAGCGCAGCGTCGACACTGTGCCTCTCTGACCTTCAATGGAGTGTTTTTGGCCTCTGGAAATTCTCTTTCATCCAGGCGCTCCCAGCGCTGGAGGAACTGCTGGACGATGGGGCTGTCTGGGTTGATGATCTGGAAGCCTGTGATGTTGGCTCCACCAGAAAAGACCCTGTCCAGGCTCATGTTGGAAAAACCCTGAGAGCAAAGAGCACAACTGGCTGGTAGCTGGAGCAAGGAATCATTAGCAGCAAAGAAAAAAACATTTAAAAACTCCTTGAGCTTGTCCATCAAGAAATCTATCACAACTCCATATTGAGAGAAGTACGACCGAGTGTTGCATTGCTTTTGCACTGCATTGCATCAGATTGAGTAGTCATGCTCTGTGTGTGTGTTTTTATTACTGAGTTGTGTTGAATTGTGTCATGTTGCGAGCTCTCACCAAGTTGGCGAGGATGTAGTGGTATCCTCTGCTGTTTTTTCCCGAGGTCACCACCTACAAGTCGCAGGGAGGAAACGCGCCGTGAGTCACGTATACATCTGAAAACGCTGAGAACATTCAGAAAGGCCGAGATTCAGACATGACAAAGTCCTTCAGTTTTCAAGGAGCGCACAACGAGCAGATGGGAGAGAGAGAAGGAAAAACAAAAAAAAGACAGAGATTTTAAAGCTACATTTACAAGGGCAAGAGGGAACGTGTGGGCACATTTGTACGTTTGTGTGTTTTTGGATGAGACACACACAGAGAGGAGAGAAACTGTGATGACAGTGCTTGTTCCTTTCCATTAACTTCAACATGTAAAATAAGGTCAAGGCTCCAGCAAAACCCTCTCTCTCTCTCTCTCTCTCTCTCTCTCTCTCTCTCTCTCTGCAGCTGCCTCTTCCTGCTCCACACGTCTCATTCGCACAAGAGACTTAATTAAACTCAAAACGTTGTACAGCACCTGTCTGAGCCAGCAGACACAGGCAGAGCTGCACTTGCTGATTTCTTTTAAACTTCTTCATTTACCAAACCATTTCTCTCTTTCTCTCTTTCTCTCTCTCTCTCACCCTTTCACGTGCACTCACTCTCTCTCTCTATATCTGCCTCGGTTCTGATCCTCTACTGCGGAGTCTGAAGCTTCACAAGGATACTGTGGGGGTGGATAGTTGTTTTGTTTTTTTGTTTTGTTTCTTTTTTCTCCCCTGTCTTTGCACTTTCTACGCTCGCCCACTGTTTTTTAGAAGTGTACTCCGGCACTGAAATCATCTAAATGTTAAATGTCCAGAGTGAAAGTGATATCATATTGAAGTGATATAGAACTTCAGGCATCCCCGATGTTTTTTCTTGTAGGTCTGATGTGATTTGATCTTTATCTCATGCCCACCTCATATCCACTCTCACCTGTGCTTTCATTCACACCTGTGCACTTGAAAACCTAACTGCTTACAGATACCTTCGCTGTCTTTGATGCTCCAAAGACATCCTGACTGACTGGCCCTCTGACCTTCTTATTCACCTCCAGCAGTTACCACAGTAAATCCAATTACCTTCCCAGGAAATGCAAAAATGATTCAATTGTGTTCAACATTTTGCACTTGGAAGCTTTTCTGCAAATAGTCATGCAGTGCCCCTGTGTGTGTGTTTGTGTGTGTGTCAGTGAATGCACCTGTTTTGTCAGTGTGTTGGTAAAAACAGCATTAGATGATGTGGCCCTTGCATTGCAATGCCTGAGGAGCAGCAGCAGAGAGGGTGATGAAGAGTAGTTAATAATTATGAGGTGTTTCTAAACTTGAGGAGGTTTGCTTTTAATAAATGTATTCTTTTAATCAGTACAATCAGTGTGCCTCTTCAAATTATTTTCTATCTTTTAAAGCAAAAAAAAAAAAAAAAGGCCTATTAATGAAATATTAATCACCAAACACTTGTATATCCAAACACATGTCACGGTAAATCAGGATTGTTATTGCACTCAAAACGTGCCCCCATTACTTTGTGTACATTAGAGAATTAGTCGCATTAACTGTAAAATAAGAAACCAAGTACATCAGTGATTTCTCTCATATTGAAATAGTTACATGCAGCCTACGCAGTAAACTACAACAGCAGATTACAATTCATGAAATTCAGCTATGACTTTTGGTTTTGTTGTGCATCCCCACAAATTTGAGTGCCTTTACCTGGTCACCCCATGAAACAGCTTTTCATTTGCTTTTCATTCACGTGGGAGGCGGGGGCCACAGCGGCACATCAGCTGCGGTGCCCGGAGTTGCCTGTTTGTCTGCATAACACACTCAGGCTGAAAGCATGAGACTTCACACTTCACACACGAGCATCAAAGCCTGACACCTTAACTGCTGCTTCTGAAAACTCATTTAGCTGCTAGAAAATAATCAGCTGTAAACATCTACAGCTCAGTGAGGCACAACATGAAAAATAATAAAGTGTTTCCATTAAGTTTGGCTTTACTGGACAGATAGTTCAGTGCAATACAAAGTTCATGAACACGTAACATAAATTTTGCAGCATGGTGTTAAATTTCTGCACAATTTGAAGATTCCAACAATTTATTCAGGACCAAATATCCTCACATAGACATTTACTGCTGATTTCAACTATGTCAACTATTTCTTTTCATATCAAAATAAATATAAAATATTTTGACAGATTCTTGTGTAACTAAATGAACATGTTACATGCTGTTATGGAGGGTAATTTAATTTGATTTGCTCTGGGGTTTCTCCCTTTTTTTGTTGGCAGTGCTGCTCTGGAAAAAAAAAGCATCTGGGCATAACAAATATTTTTAGGATCCTGATGCTCCAGTTTCACGGTCCCCTGGGATAATCACTTTTTGTGAGTGTATGAAACCACCAGGAACCCAGAGGAGGTCAGGCAGAGAGGAACAGCACTTTAAGTGTCACAGTACTCACAGATCTTCGTCTCTGTCAAAAACAAGCCCTCACTAAACATCCTCCTCAACCACCTCAGGGAAAAGAAGACCTTGGACAGGAAACTTGCAACAGTGAATGTACTGCGCTAGCACCTAAATTTTTAATGCTCGTAAAATGTAAATGATAGTCTAGGAGCCATTCCCTGCCCATTGTTTGCTACAGTTAATGTTTCCATCTAGGGCAGCATGTTGGAGCAGTGGTTTGTACTGTCGCCTCCCAGCACAGGGGTTCTGAGGCATTTCTGTGTGAAGTTTGCATGTTTGTCTGTGTGGGCTTCCTGCAGGTCTCCAGTTTCCTTCAACAAGCCAAACACACGCAAATTAGTTCAACTGGCAAACTGAAATTGCCTGTAGGTGCAATTGTGAACATGAGCATGAATGGTTGTTTGTGTCTATGTCATCACTGTGATAAACTGGAGGCCTGCCCCCACCTCTCACCCAGCTGTGATGGGCCCCGACCACGCATGACCCTTGAAGAAGAAGCAGCTAATGAATGGATGGATGTATCCATCATGACTCTAAATAATACATTGTGATTATTATGTTAATGCTATAGACATACAGACAGACAGACAGACAGACAGACAGACAGACAGACAGACAGACAGACAGACAGACAGACAGACAGACAGATAGATAACT